>PVJL010006550.1:0-35629 GCA_004026885.1 Lyroderma lyra
GCGTGGAGAACCTAGCTATAGATGTTTCTGTAATGACTCGTAAATTACTAAAATAAATACAGAAAACGAAAAACTATGGGGCGTTACATATCAAAACTCTGAAATGAAAGGTGGCGAGAAGGCAGACTGGTTGGGGACATTGGTACCTGAGGAATGACACGGAGGCGATATGCTTGAGTTTTCTTCTTGGTGTCATTGATCCCAGGCTTGGAGCTAAGTAAGCTGGCAGGCAACCCAAAATGCCAGGAGGCTGCCCCTCCTAGTCAAAGGGCCCGGCAAGGGGCAGCCTTGCAAGACAGAAAACTGTTAGACAGTAACTGCTCTGCTTCCGGCAGGTGCCCCAGAAAACCCGGGCTGCACCCGCACCCGTGCAGGCCAAGGCCCGGTGAGGGGCCGAGATTCCCTCTTCCTTGCCCAGGGTGTGGCGAGGCACCCCCACCCCCACCACGGTGGTGTCCGAGAGGCTGGTGGGGACTCATCCCTGCGGGGTACTGAGCACCCCTCCCCCACCCAGCCAGGGAGGTGTCAGTGTGGGGAGCCAGAACTCCCATCCCTGCCCAGCACTGATGAGGAACCCCCTTGGGGTGTCCAAGAAGACCCAGTGGGGAGCCTGACCTCGACTCCCCTTTCCACGAGGGGAGCAAGGTCAGGGGAACCGCCTCGAACAGAAGGTTTAAGGCCAGTCTCCTAGCGCAATACCCAGGTGTGCCGGTTAAACTGCAAATCCGTGGTCAGTCCAGAAAGATCTCAGCTGCGTGAGAAAAAGGCCATAGGTGCCCATACTGAGATGACAGAACTACTAGAAGTAGCTAAGATTTTAAAGCAGTGCAGCATAAAAAGCTTCCAAGAGCAATTAGGAACACACTCAAAACACATGGAGGATCCTGGCGAAGAGGTAGAAGGTGTAACAGAGCCAGACGAACACTGAATAGTTAAATCTAAGCTCAGCGGGTGGGCTCAGCCGCAGAATGGCGGGGCCCAAGGAAAGAGGCCGGTCCGGAAGACAGAACCGGAGAAACGATGCGAACCGAGCCCCAGAGAGAAAGCAGGCTGACACAGCGTGCCCGGAGCCTCTCAGACCGGGGGTCTTAGCAGCACATCCAACATACGGACGGGGTCCGACAATTCATTTTGGGAACTCTCCTAGGAAAAGTGCTGCACACCTCACTGCTGAGTATCACTAGGGTCACCTTCGAAGTGCTCCCCTTGGGAAGCCGTGCACCAATGCCAGCGCCTAGGCCGCCCTTCAAAGCAGTTTTGGAACTCCTTTTCTGGAATGGCCATCAGAGCTGGCACCTACCAAGTTGTTTGTTCAGTGCTGCCAATGTAAGCACACAGTGGAGAGTTTGCAAACTTAATTGTCACATTTTGGGGACAATGACAGCTCTGATGGCCATTCCAGAGAAACAGTCCTAAAATTGCTTTGAAGGCACTGGCATCGGTGCACAGCTTCCCAAGGGGAGCCCTTCGAAGATGACCGTGGTGACATTCAGCAATGAGGTAGGTGGCACTTTCTCTAGGATGAGTTCGCGAACTTAATTGTCCAATTTTGTGTGTGTCCTCGGAGTCCAGAAAGTAGAGGAGAGAAAAGGTGGGGCTGAAGAGTTACCCAAAGAAATCGTGGTTGGAGACTTCCCCTGCATTGCTGATGGGAATTAAAATGGTATATAACCTCTCTGGAAAACAGTTCAACAGTTTCTTTAAAAACTACGTATGACACGACCCTACGGCCCAGCATCGGTGCTCGCAGGCATTTATCTCAGAGAAACGAGAACCGCGTCCGCACAGAAACCTGTACACGCATTCCTAGCAGCTTTACGACCGGCCCGGTCCCTAATAGCCAGTGACTGGAAACCACCAGCCGTCCTTCAGCGGGGAAATGGTGAAACTCTCCGGTACGACCACACTCTGGGACCCCCGTCAGAGACGTCCACACTCTGGGACCCCCATCAGAGACGTCCACACTCTGGGACCCCCGTCAGAGACGTCCACACTCTGGGACCCCCGTCAGCAGTGAGAAGAGACGAGCTGTTGATACACACAGCCACCTGGATGAATCCCTGGGAATTATGCTGAGTGAAAACAGCCAGCCCCAGTGGGTTACATACTGTATGATTCTGTTTATATAACATTCTTGAGATGACAAAGTTGTAGAAATGGAGACTAGATTAGCTGTTCCCGGGGGCTAAGGAGGAGGTGGTGACAGGGAAGTCGGCACGGCTATACAAGGGCGACGTGAACGATCTTCGTGTTGATGGAAGTGTTCCCTGTCTTGACTTGTCAAAATCCTGGTTGTGTGATCTTGTACGACAGTTTTGCAAGATGTTATCATGCGAGGAAACTGGGTAAAGGATACAAAAGATCTCTCTGTATTAGTTCCTCCAATAGCATGCGAATCGACAATTACCTCACAATAAAAAGTCTAGAAAAATAAATTCATGTTGATTTAGAAAACACAGATAAAAAAAGAAAAGAAAAATCCTGACCCCATCCCTCCGAGATGGTCACTTAACATTTGGGTGTGTGTCCCTGCAGATATTTTTATGTATATAAATACGTGCCGTAAAAAATAGCTCCGTGCTGCACACGCTCTCCTCCTTCAGCGAGAGTGAACCCTCTCACCACGTCGTGACTCGCTCCACGTTCCCTGCAGGGTTGAGCATCCTTGTGCCCAGGTCCCTGGTGATGAATGTCCTCATGCCCACGTCCCTGTGCAAGTCTTTGATTATTGCCTTTGTATTAATAAATTGCCACAAGTGGTATTGAAAGGTTGGATGATTTGCATGTTTCAGGCTCTTGTAACAGATTGTCGAATTTCCCTCCGGAGACATGTTACTTTCTCCTTCTAATATACAAGGTGTTGTGAGTTGCCATTTGTTTGCAAACAGGAAGTAGACTATCCACCTGTCTCTCACTTTACAACTTTAATGCCCCCTGAAAACCCTACCATCTAGGGAAAGCTTTTCAATGAAAGGATTGCTTTCATTCATTTTAATGGGGAAAATGATGCATTTAACCCCAACCCCCAGATTTTCACAGATGCAAAATTATCAACTCAACATTGAAATTGAGTTTATATCAGTAATAATAATTTGAAAGAAAATATATACAACTTGGTCATAAAATACAATGCAAGGAAGGTCTGTTGTATCTGCCAAAGAGCTGGCTCACAGGGTGGTGTGGGTCTCACTTTTCAGAAGGCACCATCAGAACTGGTACCTAACTGAGTTGTTTGTACAGTGCTACAATGTAAGCACATAGTGGCAAGTTTGCAAACTTGATTGTCACTTGTGGGGAATGACAACAGCTCTGATGGCCATTGCAGAAACAGAGTTCCAAAATTGCTTTGAAGGGTGGACTAGGCGCTAGTTTCCCAAGGGGAGTCCTTCGAAGGTGACCATAGTGATGTTCAGCAATGAGGTATGTAGCACTTCTTCTGGGGTGAGTTCGTGCAGTTAATTGTCCGACCTCGATGTCTTAGCTGAAACATGCATAGAATATGTTCAGGAGAGTCATGAAATGGTAACAGTTGCTTCAAAAAGACGTAGTGGGTGGCTGGGGATGGAGGCAGGAGAGTTTGAGGTGTACTCTATTGTATCTCTGTAATTTTGTTCCCGCCCACGTCTTAATGCATATTCTAAAGGGGGAATAAAATACTTATTTTAAGTTAAGGTTTGACTTAAAATCCTCCATAATCATGGGACCTGCCTGTCTCCTTCTCTGCTGTATCCCCTGTCACAGAGCCTGTCACGCAGGAGGTGTTCAGTGAGGGTGTTGCAAGGATGAATAAAATGAGCAACTCGGTGAATTTCTTTTCTAGTGTTTGGGTGCAGGGACCCCGAGCACCCCCTAGTGACCCTCTCTGTCCCTCCCCTTTGGTTTGCAGACGGCAGCAGAGACCTCCGGGAGGGAGCAAGCCCCAGCAGCACGGTGACCACCAGCCAGGCAGTGCCAAACACAACAGGGACCACCAGAAATCCTACCAGGGGGGCTTGGGGCCCCACCCCTCGGGGAGGCCCACCCATCACGGCTACAGCCAGAACCGGCGCTGGCACCACAGCAACATGAAGCACCCACCCGGCGACAAGGGGGAGGCAGGCGCCCACCGCAATGCCAAAGACACCGTGACCATGGAGAGCCCCAAACTCGAGGACGCCCTGGGGGACAGCGGGCACAGCGGCCTCGAGTCCCCCTGCGTCCCTGACGGCCTGGCCCCAGTGGCTTCTGAGAAGCTGCCCCCACCGCAGCCAGGGACCCCAGAGGCCGAGGCAAAGCGTAAAGACAGTATTATCCCAGACCGTGTGGGGGAGCGGCCCAAAATTACCCTGCTCCAGTCTTCCAAAGACAGGCTGCGGCGGAGGCTGAAAGAAAAGGTACCGGTAATTGGATTTTTGTTGTTCTCTTGCACCAGGGAGGATGGCACGAGGTAGGCACGTCGGTAGGTGGGCTTGGCGTGAGGGTCTGGGAAGCCACTTAGAGACCCCTGGCCCCCGAGGGCAGGCCCATGGCCAGCTCTGCGTGAACCCCTCCGGCATATTCTGGGTCCTCATATTCTGGCCCCTCAAGAAACTCAGGGGGACACTGGAGGCCAGCCCCCAGCCTAAGTGGGGTGAGGGGCGTGGTGCAGGGAGGGCCCGCTTCGCTCCAGCGTTTTCTGGGGTCAGATCGTGCCCTGTTACAGCTAAAGGGCACTTGGGGGAAACCTGGGGCTCATGAGGACTGCTGCTTCTCCTCGAGGTAAGCTCCAGCCAGACTGTGGTCCCTGCCAGGGTCAAGAGCAAAGGTGAGCTGGGCCGAGCACCAGCAGGCCCCAGCCGTGCCATTCCTCTCCGTGGTCAACCAGCGGCCCCTGAGGGGTCCGGGGGACAGCATTGAAGGAAGCCCTCATTCCCAGCATCACGCAGATGCCGACCCTGCCCTGGCCCGGCCCGGAGGGGGGCGGCCTCCCTCAATGTTGCTTCCTAGGAACCTCTCTGTCCTCACACTGACCCGGGTCTCTAGAGCCTGGGTCACAAAGGCGGGAGGAAATGCCTCCAGAGGAGCCATGGGGATCTGTCCCTGGCGGCATTGACTCCACTGTGCTCACCCTAGCTCCTCCTCTCTGGCCAAGGGTGCAGGTAAGGTCACCTTGGAGAACTGTTCCCAAGAAAGGCACCCAACCCTCCCCAGGGAGTCCTCATACTGGCGCTTCTGGGGAGCTCCAGAACAGGGCTCCCCCACACCCAGCGTCTGGTGCCTTCTCTCCTCCGCCTGTGGCCCCGGAGCCCAGACCCAGGTCCGCACTCAGGTGGCACACGCAGGTCAGACCTCTACCCAGTCACCTCTGGAAGCTGGACATCCTGCACAGCCCGAGCGGGCCACCCCACCCTCCTGGGGGGCAAGCATCTGTGAGGGCCTATAGGAAAGCCTCCCCCGTCCCCTCCCGTCCCAAAGGAAGGAGAGGTTCCCAGGGGCTGGTCAGTGCAGAGTTTCCAGAAGAGATTGCCACGGCCCGGCCAGCGGGGAGGATTAGTAACCACGTCCTCTCCGGTTCTCCTAACCCAAACCGCGGTGCCCCAGAATGGAAATCACACGGCCGTAGAGTCCAGCAAACCAGGCTCAGTCCTTGCTCTGTCCTTAGCTGGCTTGATGACCTTGGGCAAGTCACCTAACCTCTCTGAGCCCTCGTTGACTTGTCTGTAAAATGGGTGTGATATTACCCACCTTGCAGACAGGCCACGAAGATCAAATGTCATAGTGTGCGAAGACTCTCCTGGGTGGTTATTATTCCCTGTACAGACCATGATTCCTGCCCTGGCACCCAGGGGGCAGGGAAGGATAGAACAGATAAAGTACATCCATAGCACCCATACACCGGTGTCAGGACCCCTCAGGTGAGGCCCCCTGGACTCCTGGACCAGAAGAACCTGGGCTCAGGGGAAGCTGTAGCCCTTCTAATATAACCCCCTTATATTACTAGCAAGGAAACTAAGGCCCAGAGAGTGAAAACCGCTCCCCAAAGGTGGAGAGCAGGTTCTAGAACCCCCATCTGTGCCTCCCAGCCCAGAGCTCTCCTTGCTGAGAACAGAAGGGCCAGTGAAGGACCTCACTTTATGGCCGTGACCCTGCCCTTCACCCCCATCTCACGTCCCAGCAGTTCGTACTCTTGGCCACCAATCTACCGTGTCTGAGTACGACTCCTAAGACTGTTGGAGGCCTTTGTCTTCCTCCCCAGCCTGAGTCTGGTGTGTGGCACTGAAACCTCATTAGGATGTAGGGTTTTTTCCCTCCCAAATGTGCCTCCTAGAAGTGCCGATCTTTTTGGTGGCACATTTGGTGTGCGTGTGTGGTGTTTGTGGGTAGAAGGCCAGCCCAGTCTCCATAGGCCACAGAGCCAGGGCCACATCCACAGGGGTCCCTATGCCCAGAGAACAGGACCGCCCTTGGGCCATGGAGCCAGGTGTCCAGAGGACAAGAGAGCCACCCCATGGGCGCCTCTGACCAACAGAGCTGGCAATTTGGATGCCACCCTCCTTCCTGCCCTAGTCCTCCTGCCTCCATCTTTCTCTTGGACCCAGTGTATTGTCTGTTATCCTAGTCCCTATTTTATAAGTCCTGTTAAAGAATTTCTGAATGGAGACATTTCATGGACAAGTAGACAAATGAAACTAATACATATGAGAATCCTGAGTAAGAGCTAGAGCTTGTTCTAGAAGGATCAGCTCAGGATGTCACAGCCACGCAAAAGGTCATCAGAGGGCCATGGGGCCTGAAGGTCCTTGATGGGGGTCAGCATTCCAAGAGCTCAGACCCCAGTTCTAGAAGGCAGGGTGGGGTCCTGTCTGGGGGTGGCAGCCCTCCCTCCAGGGACCCCCCCACACACACACAGAACCCTCGGCCCCACTCAGGTGTGACTCAGTTTGTCTCCCATGCCTCCAGGATGAAGTGGCCGTGGAGACCACCAACCCTCAGCAGAACAAGATGGACAAGTTGATTGAGATCCTGAACAGCATGCGCAACAACAGCAGCGACGTGGATGCCAAGCTCACCACCTTCATGGAGGAGGCCCAGAACTCGACCAACTCTGAGGAGATGCTGGGCGAGATCGTCCGGACCATCTACCAGAAGGCCGTGTCCGACCGCAGCTTTGCCTTCACCGCCGCCAAGCTCTGCGACAAGATGGCGCTCTTCATGGTGGAGGGGACCAAGTTCCGGAGCCTGCTCCTCAACATGCTTCAGGTGAGCGGACACGCGCTTCCTGCCCGGGCCTGCCCCACCCGGTGATCACGAGAGAAAAGCCGCAGACTCTGAGCACGGCCGAGCTTCTCCCGCGTCCCCCGCTGCCCGACTCATTGTAGAAAACCCAGAGGCACTCAGGGGGCACGGGCGGGTGGCCGGACTTGCGTGTGTTTGTGTGAGTGCCCCACGGTGACGATGGACCAGGGTGATGGTATAGGTGCTTCGTGGTTGGCCGGCCTTCCCCTCTCTGTGTCCACGGTCAGAGGGCTGGCGCTCGGCCTTGACCAGGCCCTGTGCTTTGACCCCGTTGTGTCCAAGCAGACGCAGACGTGCTGTGCACTTGCCGCCTCCTCCTCAGGACCAGCCTCCCCCGCAGACCCTGGAGGTGGTGGAGGTGGTTGTCGCCTGGTACTTAAATGGGTCTGAGCAGAGAGCACCCGGGCTTGGAGCGGGGCGGCCGGTCTGTCTGCGGGTGCACTGGCCTTCCTGAAACCCCGCTTAGGGCAGAGGGCGATCCAAGACTGTCTCGTACCTTGGTGCCTTCCCCCCCGAAAGCCCTGCACCCCCGGGGATGTGCCATGCCCCCCCATGGATGGCAGCATCGGCGGCGGATTCAGCGGGTGAGTGTGTGGTCAGCACAGGTGCTCAAACTGAGCCCAGCATGGCTTCGCCTCACAGTGGGGACGCCGGGCGTCGGTACCTGCTCTTCCGCCGTGGGTGGTGGAATGGACGGCCCCAGAAGTGGTGGCATCAGGGGAAGAGAGCAGGTGGCACGGCATGGTGGCCACACCAGGCCCGGGAACTATATCCTTGGAGTCGCTTGGCTGGAGAAAAATTATTTCTACTTTTGCTTTGTGCCTTGGACTTGTCGAGGTACGAATTGAGTTGCCAGTGCAGGTGAGGTGAAACAGTCACTTGGAAGTTCCGGAAGTAGAATTATAGAGCTGGAAGAGGCCACCTGCAGAGCTGTCCGAACAAGGGTGGCCACGCAGTAGGTCACGCAAACCAGGACACTTATGAGAGTCCGAGTGGTTCTGTTCATAAGTACACCTTGACCCCAGGCCTAAACCTGGGCACGGGCTCACCCAGGAGCGGGGGGAAGGGGCCCCCTCCGGATGCTGCCCGCTGCCCTCCTCCGGCCCCGGGAGCCTGCTCACTGCAACCTGAGCCCTCGCTGGCCAGCCCGGGCTGCGTCTCTCCAGGCCCCGATCGGGTTCCCGTTCCTGGATCGCCCTCGCTCCCCTGGTGATGAATTCCCGCATTACCTGAGGGATTTGCACATCAGGCATGCTCCTCACGGGCCGGGACGTCCTAGGAGGCTGACGGCAAGGAGAAGCCTGTTTGCCACGTAGCGCCGGGCATGGGGGAGGTAGGGACAGGACTGGCCTGGGGCCTGGGCTTCTGCCCCTTCTCAGAGGCGGGTCCAGAGAGGGCAAGACTTCTGGACAGTGGGTGCCGGCTCCAGGTAACCCAGCCAGAGCCAGGGGCGGACAGACATGCAGGGTGTGAGGAAGAGCTGCACCCAGCCAGGAGGGGCAGCTCACCGCAGGGGCCGCCCCAGAGCCTGCCTGCGTCTGGCATTGCTTCCAAAGGCCCGTGGTTAGAGAGGCCTCGCCCGCAGTGTCCGGCCAAGCATCAGTCCTGTCAAATGCTCAGCCCCAAAAGGGTCTCCGTGGCCCTGCACTGGCCTCTCCATGAGCCACAGAGTGGACTGGCTTAGGACAGCAGGAAGGAAACCTATTTGCCTGCAGTGAACTCAGCAAAGTTCTCTTCATGATCCCCGGCTAAGATGGTCTCGCAGAATGACTCTGCTGGGAGACAGAGTTTGTCAAACGCTGGGACAGAGAAAAAGGCACAGAACAGAAGGCTGGGACACGAGGTTTCCTGACCAGACTCATGCCTTCAGCTGGCGTTCGGCCTCTGCAGCCCCCGCTGGGGAAGCGCTTAGCCAGCTGTCTGACACTCCGCCGTGGACCTGACGATTTCGCACTGCCGGAGGCGCGTCAGGGGCCTCCGGCAAGGGCGAGAGTGGCCCCCAGGACCCTCTTCCTTTCTCACTGACCCCAAGCCCTGCCACTGACGTGAAACAGTCCTGGGTCCCCCCAGACCTCAGAAACCTGCTTACCCCAGATCGTGGCTCAATATAGGTATGTCGACCCTACTGATATGACCTTGTGTCTGGGGCAGAGGAGAGCTGTTTGCCTGGGTCAGGTTTTTGGAAATCTCCGTGTCCCGCGTAGGCCTCACTCACCCTCTCTTCACCATCTGCAGCCCCGGTTTTGGTGTAAGCTGAGTGAGGAGGGAGCCCCTTGAAGGGCATAACCGGGGGGCTTTCCATGTTTGGCTCCCACGGAAAGCGGCCTGGGTGTGCTGGCATGACGCTGCCCCCTGGGCTCCTGACAGACCCAGAGGACAGCAACACCACATGGCCAACGGGGCCTGCTGCTCCCCTGCGCAGTGCTTCCCAGGTAGGGTAGGCTTCCCAGGTCACGGAGCCCATGACCACGTGCCACCCCAGCCTCACACGGGCCAGGAAAGAAAGGTGTGGCTCATCAAACCCCACTTTCCTTCGTGACGCCCACAGGGATGGCTTTCGTTGTCTGGCAAACCCGATTTGTCTTCCTTTGCTGACAGGCAGTCCTGCAGCCGGCCCCCCGAGCCCTCCCTTCCCCTTTCTCCTTCTGAGGTTCATGCTCAGCTTCATCCTCTCCAGGCCCCCAGCCCCTGGATCCCCAGCCAGCCTCTGGTTCAGTCTGGGGGCCTCTGAGACGCCCCTCCAGTGGCCAGGTTTGGCCGCTGTCTCCACGTACGCGTTCTGGGACCCAGCTTAGGGACACTGGCTGCACGGAGGCCAGGGCGCGGAGGGCCCTCTAAACCCTGCTCTGGCAGCTCTCTTTGGACATTGCTCTCCTTGGCCAGCCTCGCTCGCCGCCTGGGCTTCCGCGGGGGACATTGGCAGCGTGGGAGGAGAGGGGCAGGCTCTGATATGGCGGACGCTCTTGGCAGAAGTGTGCGGGCTGGCTCCCAGAGAGAGGACAGTGGCGCCGGGGGAGGGCAAAGGACCTTTAACTCCTCCCAGCCAGACTCAGCACTGTCATCTCAAGGAACCCAGAAGCATAGCCCTCTGAGCTCTGATGATGCTGGGACCTCCGCGGACCCCTGTCACCAAGCCCAGAGCTCAAAAGTGATCTTCAATTTTTACATCTGAACTGAGTCTTTTTGCCTTAGATGTGGTCCTTTTCTCAGTAATGCTCTTATAAGTAAAATTCTACTTATTAGACAGATATTGCTTAAATGTCTGTCATGTGCCGAGCGTGTGGATGAGACTGTGTTCTCAGACTTGAATGTGCACATGTGTCACATGGGGTGTCGCAGGTTGTGATTCAGTAGGTCTGGGCGGAACCTGAGATGCTGCGTCTCTAACAAGCTCCCAGGTGCTGCTGGGTGCACCCGGCCCAGTGACAAGGCATTGGATGACGGATGGCTGGTAGGTGATGGGTCAGTTTCACAGGTGGGCCAACTGAGGCCCAGTCTTCTGTCGGTGTCACTGTCAGAGGTGCGCATTTAGCCTGGGAATGTTGCGTCGCAGCCACTGTTTTCTTCAGGTCCGTGGTTCTCAGCCTGCCTGCCCATTAGACTCACAATAGGAAGAGCTTTTAAAACATACCAGCAGGGGCCCTACCCCACCATTCAATTAGACCAAGGAGGGGTGTCCAACCTTCTGGCTTCCCTGGGCCACACTGGAAGAAGAGTTGTCTTGGGCCACACACCAAGTACATGAACACTAACAATACCTGATGAGCTACAAAAGAAAAGGTCCATGCATAATTTTCATAGTGTTTTAAGAAAGTTTACAAATTTGTGTTGGACCGCATGCAAAGACGTCCTGGGCTGCATGTGGCCCACGGGCCACAAGTTGGACAAGCTTGTGTTAGACTTTCCAGGGATGGGCCTGGGTGTCCTATTTTAAAAAACGCCCTAGGTGATCTGCAGAGCAGCAGGTTGAGCACCACTGTTAGGAAGATAGTCCAGAGATGCCCTGACTGTGCCATTGTTGTCACTTATGAACCAGCTGTCCCTGCCTGTCACCCCATAAATGAATCAAGAAATATGTACCAGGTCCTAGACTCTTTGTTGAGCAATGTGGACGGAGCACTCAGAGCCTGAGCTGGGGGTAGAACCCCAAAGCAGGAGACAGTCCCTTCGCTCTGCCCGCCCTCAGTCTCCCCTCTGTGCAGTGAGGAAACCAGCCCGGCCTGTCCCAGGGGCCCTTCCTCACGCCGCTCGCCACCATTCTGCGATCCCGCCCAGAGGACCTCCCATACCCCACGCCAGCCAAGCGCGAGGCCGGGCCTACCTCCCCTCTCCCGCTGGCCCGTTTCTCTCTGTCCTCAGCTCCTCTCCGCAAGTCCACTCCCTTTCTCTTGGCCTCGGATGTTTGTCAGAGCAGCCATCTATCACATGCTTTAGGAAAAGGGCCTCACCCTCAGCTCACAGTGCCAGGCGGTCCTGGAGGCCATGCCACCCGGTAAAGCTGGGGAGGTAGGTGCTCAGCTGCCCCTCCCGGTCCGACTCACCCCATCCCTTCCCCCCAGCTCTTAACTTCTTCATGTTTGTCGAGTTCTACACCCACTAGAGTATGTGGACTGATTATTTCTGACTTCTAGGATCATGTGGGCTTCCCAGGGACCACGGCTTACGGAAGTCACCAAAATTCTGCCTTCATCCTCACCAGGGATCTGTGATAGGATAATGGAGGGCTCCAGTTTGACCTCGAGGTGAAGAATGAGTGTGCCTCTTTTTGTGGGACTTTTGGAATGACAGTAATTGGAGGCCTGAGCCCCCTCCACTCGGCACGGCCCCATCACCACCCCAGACCTTCCCTTGGGCTCGGGGAGTGCTGCTCTGCCGAGCTGTGGTTGGGCAGTGCAAGTTCAAGCCCTCTTCTGTTGAAATGTGTGTGCCCTGTTTAGCCAACAAGTGTCTGCATTTGAGCTATGCGGAGTGAAGTATTATTAGAGCAGGCATCAGTGTGTCTGTAACTGAACCCAACTCTCCCTAGCAACTGTTGCCAACAACACCTCTAACACAAGGATGCGATACCTTTTTTGAAAAAAACAAACAAACAAAAGAAACAAACAAAAGAAACTCATCTCAACCAAGTTGTAAACATAGCAGGGCTGTCATGAAAAGACGACGAAAAACCTGGATCTGGCATGTGACCAGACTTCAAAATAAATTGCTCTCTCCGAGCACCTTCTAGAATCCAGCCTCTTAAAAAATTGACCTCGGGCTGGAGATGGAGAAACCCTTCAGTTTCTAGCTGGGCTGCCGCTAAGCCTTGTGTTTGGGCTTTTTGATATACAGAAACTCAGTTGAGCGGTGACAGGGGCTCCACGAGGTCTGTGTGGGGTCTCTGGGAATGACTTTAACTGTGAGTTTTAGTACCAGAAGGGGCACTCAGGATTTTCTGGTCTGGCTGCCCCTATCAATCAATCAGAGAATAAGATACGTCTTCAGGGCTTGTGTGACACATCGCACCCCCTCTCCTGGTGCCATGTTTGCCAGCTTGGGCAGAGGATCTGGGCCAGTCTTCTAACTCTAGTCATAAGGGGGAACCTCTTTCTCTCCTGTTTCTCTCAAGGTCTCAGGAAAGTGGAAAGCTGTGCCCCTTTGCCTAAAGTGTGGAGTTCCTAACCCCATCTCTTATGGAGGAAGGGAGACGAGGCAGTCACTTTGATTCCCAGAGTTCTAACCAGCCCTATGTTATAAATTCCTCAAGGGCAGGAATCCAAGCTGAGTTGTCGCTGGTCCCCAGCTCCCGACATCATGACTTACACATAGTAGGTGCTCAGTAAAGGCCCATGCAAGGGAGGGATGGAGCATTCAGTCTTCGGTACCAATGCCCCTTGGCACATGCTGGGTTTCTCAACCCTCTCTCCAAGGCGGGCTCCAGGGCAGGCATGCTTCCCTACGTTTACAGATGAAGAAAGTGGGTCATCAACATACAAGCCCTACGCAAAGTCTCATGCCACCCCCTAAATCACATGTCAGGGTCAGAAACTTGGGAAAATCCAGGATCTGCCTCGTGACGCTATCAGTGGGGATGGATTTCACAATCCACTCGTCTAGAAGAATCACATGGCGTTTCCTGCAATCTCCAAGTCACTGAGCTTTCCGGGCCAGTGGAGGGCTGAGGGTGTCTGAGGAAACACCTCCACACCTCCGTTTGCTTTATCCAGATGAACCATACAGCTGTTATTCCCGAGGTTCATCTCTCCCCTTCGCACCCTCTCCCCCTGCTCGGACCTCCTCCCCTCACTTCTGCAGGCGATGCGCACTCCAGGCATGTAAACTAATTTTACTGTTGGCCCAAGCCGGGCACCCCCAGGTATAGAAGCTCATTGTCCATTCATTCCAGAGTCCGAGCAAATCCCTGGGCTGGACCCACCCCGAGCGCCCTCCACTGCTGCTGGGAGTCCAGAGGGGGCGATGCAGAGGGCCAGCGGGCAAGGCAAGCAGCTTGCCCCGTGGGCAGATCGAGGAGACGGTAACTTTGGGGACCCAGCAAAGGTCTCCTATCCAAAAAAATACTGCTCCACCTGCTGGCTGGCATCTGAGTGCCCTGCGAGTCATCAGTGCCCGTGCCGAAGGTCTTGCCCCACCAGGGCCGTGCAGAGCTGGCACGCACATTCCCCCAGGGTAGGCATGGGCAGGCTTGCCTCCCCTGTCATGGGAGACCGGTTGTGACAGGATCTGGTCCCAAGGCTCTTAGCCCACCCTGTCAGAACCAGAGGGGCTGGAAGCTTGGGGTGTCCGTGCCAGACCTGTTGCCTCCACTTGCTTTGTCATGAGTGAACTTGACCTTTTTTCTTCCAATTCTCCCTTCTTTCTAGTGTATGCAGGTCGGGGTACAGTCTCAAGTGTTTTATTCAAGGCCCCAGCTAGTGTCTCAAAATGAGTCTTTAGACCAGCTTTCTCTGACTGTCTGATTTGGGGGTGGGTGCATGGAGGTAGGGGGACTTGGGGGCTCCTGAAAGTGCTAAATCTAAGGCCCCTTCTGAAATTTTGGAAGGCTCAGTGGGACAGAATCAGCCCATGGCTTGCTGAACAGGAGAAAGCATTGTTTTTGTTTTTGTTTTTAATCTGAAAATTAGCAGAGGAAAGAAAATGATCAGTCCCAAAAGGAGCTCAGGACAACAGACTGCCAGTCAAGGTTCTCTTTTCCAAAGCTGTACCCCCAGGTGTCTTGGGGACACAGACTGTGTCCGTGTCATCTTTGCATCCCCTGCAATTGCCAGCACACAGTAGGCATTCAGCAGGCTTCACCTGGCTGGTTCCAGAAGTCTCACTTCAGCGGGGACCAAGGGGGGCAGTAGCCACAGCAGCGGAAGGGACCCAAGCGACGTGCTGCTCCCTCCTGTTTCCAGGCCAGGGGAGCTCTACCAGGGTCAGGAATGGGTCAGTTATTGCCCATGTCCCTTGCCAGGTCGTGTCCTCTTCCCTGCACACCCTCACTCCCTACCCCGGCTTCATTTTTCCTGCTAAATCCCCTGATAGAACTTGGCCAGGCGCTTCCCTGTCTGAAGCTGCCACTCTGAGGCAGGCCTGCAGATAAGTGGGTTATCGGAGAAGGCTGGCTCGGGTGTCCCGGGCCCCGGGGGGCCACCCCTGGCTGGCTGGCAGCTCACCCCCAGCACCTCCTCCCCGGGCCAGGCCGGCAGGAGACAGCAGATCCTTTCCCGTAGCTCAGCGAGTGGCCGGCCCCCAGCCGCCGGCGGGAATCTGAGCTATGCTAAGCCGCTCCAGATCGGAGCATCGCCGCCCTGCCCGGGCACGGCCGGCCCAGACAGGGCGCCTCTACCTGCCGCGGCCATGGCTGGCAAGCTGGCACCGCCTGGGCCCGTGGAAGACATCTCCCTGAGGGTTATGTAACTGCTCAGCGCCCTGTCCCTGGCTTCCCAGGGAGGCTCCCAGCCACCACAGAGGGAGGGGTGGCAGAGGGTCATTCTTTCAAAAGGAAGCAAATAGTCTCGAGCGATTGCCCGAGGGCCTCCCCTGGGCCCAAGGTCATCAAGGCCCCAAGGAGACTGGGGTGTTCCTGACGAGTGCTTTGGGGGCTGGGCGGCCTGCCTGGCGGAGTGAGGTGGCTTGTCCAGGAGGGTTTAAGAAGGAGAGAGGGAAGGGTGCTTTCGTTGTGGTTTGGTTTGGGTTCGTTTTTTTATTTGGTGATATTTTTTTTATTGTGGTCAGTACAAGACCTGTCCATAAAATATCCAGCCATAAATGCCTATATTTTTTATATCACATGGCTGGATACTTTCCAGACAGCCCTCGTACATGCAACACAAAATGCATCCTTCTAACCATTTTTAAGGGCACAACTCAGCAGCACCAAGCACCACTACCACCACCGTCTACCCCCAGAACCCTCTCATCATCCCACACAGAAGCCTTGTAACCACCAAACAGTAACTTCTAGTCCCCCAGGCCCCCTCCAACCTCCACTCTAACTTCTGTCTGAATTCGCATGCTCCGTGAGTACTTCATGTAAGTAGAGTCCTACAGTAGTTGTCCTTTTGTGTCTGGTGTGTCACACTTCGCATGTCACGGTTTCAGAGTTCAGCCACGTGGGAGCACAGGTCAGAATTCCCTTCCTTTTCGTGGCTGAGTAATATTCTGTCATGTGGCTATACCACATTTTGTTTCTCCTTTCGTCCTTCATTGATGGACACTGGGGTTGCTCCCACCTTTTGGCTGTTGTGATAATGCTGCTGTGAACATTCAAATTCAAGTATCTGTTTGAGCCCCTGCTCTGGGTTCTTTGGGGTTCATACCTGGAAGTAGAATTGCTGAATCATGGAAATTCTATATTTGACTTTTTAGGACCTGCCAAACCGTTTTCTGGATGGGGGAAGTATAATGAACCAAGACCCAAAGAAATGATGCAAGTGAGGGACAGTGGGGACACTGCCTTGTCTGGAATCGAGAGTGTGGGCAGAGAGTCAGAGGAAGCCTGTAAGGTGAAGAAGCAAGCAGGAACCTGAGCGGCAAAGGGGTTCCCACTTTATGAAGGAGGACCACGAGCCATTGTTGGTTTTTGAACTGTAGCATCCGAGGGTTAATTAAAAATTGTAGAATAGTATAGACCTAAAGGAAGGCTCTACAGATTATCCATCCAACCCGTTCGTGTTATAGATGAGAGACAAGGGACCCAGAGAGGTTAGCGGAAGCCATGCTTCGGGAAGACATGTGTGATGTTATGCTTGGAGATCTCTCACATTAGAGAATCCAGGGTGTTAGGTGACCAGTTGTCTCTTTTGTAAAGCGCGCACACACAGATCTGAGCCTGCCCCTTAAGGCTCTAAGCTGCGATGTCAGGCCTCATTCCCCGACCCAACTCTCATTCCCCTATTCCTGACCCTTGGTACGTGTAACGGTAGTGTTCCAACCATTATTCCCACAATGCAGAGTCAGGAAGCTGGGGTCACTTACTACGAAGATCGTGTGTCAGTGTGGGAGATTATGTCCCTCTGCCTCCATTCCCCTAGCTTCTGCAAGTGTCATAATGAGCTCTGAGAGCTTCTAGAAGGATAGGTCAGTAAAGATTTTTGAACTGGGGCCGCAGGTTCAAAGATAAACAAGGTTGCCAGCCAAGGGCACATGAGCACATGGCCTGCTGGCCACCGTCGGGAAGAATGAACAGGACTCTGCCTGGCATGCCCCCCAACCTCTACCACTGGTGCCCTCCCCAACTATGGTGAGCACGTCTCCCCCGACCCTTCATTCACTTAACCCTTTGGTGGCCCTTCACAGAGGGAGAGAAGCTTCAGGCCACTTTGAAACATGGAGACAGAAACACTCAGGCAAAAGCATTCCCCTCCCAGGAAGGCCCCCCAAGCCCTCCACCCTGGGGAAGCCTCTTGCCCTCCACATCATCCACCCTTGTCAGTGCCCAGCTCAGACGATGCATATGGTACCACTGTGTGTGCGTACTCCTGGAAGGTTTGCACCCACATCCATTAAGGAGAAGTGGCCTTAGGCCACCATGCTACATGTAGTGCCCCCTCCTCCCATGGAGGGTACCAAAAGAGGGAGTAGCTTAGGTAGTATTTGGGGATGGCTGGGCTTCAGCTCAAGCTTACGAATGTCTATCTATACTTGGAGTAAGTGCATTCTGGAGCAGCTGCACATAAATCGGAGCTCCATGTACTGGACTCACACTTACTACTGACCCCGTCAGACAGCAGCCATTGCATTACTCTGGGTGTTAAAATAAGTCTGATGAGAGGAATAACATGAGCTGGAGGCAGTCACTTGGAATTCAGCCTGCAGGCCACAGAGACTTCCTCTCAATGACTTGCTGCCACGTGGCATAAGAAATCATTGACACAGCCCAGAGTCCCACACCTACCTTCTAGCGCTGGTTCTGGCCCAGTCAGCTGGTGACTTCAGGCAGATCTCAAAGTCTGGCTGCCTCCCACTTACTCTTGCTTTAAATGGGTAACAATCCCTGTCTCCTATACCTGCTTACCCGACAGACGTAATCACTGTTAAAGCCCACTGAAACACATCTCATTTTGTCTGTGTCCTCCTAAGGCTCCAAGAGAAACTCCAGGATTTCATAAAAGCATATTTTCCCTTTTGGTCTTGATGAACCCCCTTCCTTCGAGATTCCTAAGAGAGACCCCACACAGACCTTCCACCAGCCCAGGGGTCCCCAAGACATGCTAGGTCTTGGGGTTTAAATGCAGCACTCTGGATAGCCCTCGGATCTAGCCACAAGGAGAGTGCTCACAGGGGTCACAGGGGTCTGGGGCTGGTGTTGAGGCCCTTCTGGGTGCCCTAAGCTCAGCACTGTTAAACCACAGTGAGCAGTTTAGGAAATTCAGAGGAGAGGGCAAGCCCTTTAAGTACTGGTGACTGGGCGGGGGTGGGGGGGGATGTCTTTCTGGAGGAGGTGGCATGAAAGAAGAGGCAGGATTTGGGTAGAAAGAGACAAACAAGAGGAAGAAGCCAAAGCAAAGGCTTGTAGGTGGGAGGAAACTGGGGCGGAGAGGGGAACACAGTTGTACAGGAGAGCATGGTGGGATGAGGCGGGTCAGTGTGCAGCCTGGCTGCTGGTGTCCAGGCAGCTGCAGGGGGCTCTGCAAGCCCCAGGAGGAGGCTGCCCGGCCAGGCAGTGACCCTAGGTCACGGCAACTACACTGGCTCATTCACTTGCTGGCACTTGCTTCTCACCATTTCAAGCCAAGACTGTTTTAATCCAAAACTGAAACTTCTACCTTAAGAGTAGTGAGCTCCCTGCCAGCCTTAGGCCTGGGTCAGTCTTGAGCAGGAGGCAGGGCAGGACGCCATGTCTGGGGCCCCGGGCCAGCCTGCAGGGGGCTCTGGACACCGAGGTTTCACTGAGGCAGATAATGTGGAAGACCTACCCACCTCCTCTCTCTGGCCGGGTCACTACCTTTGTAGGAGAGGATAAAGTTCCAGGGCCCACCTCACGTGGCCCCCTCAGCCTCTCTTTACATATCAGCTGCTTCCAAGAGCCGTGTGAAGGTGGGTGTCCACACACAGACGTACAGTGCTGATACTGTCCTACTGCCCCTCCTCCTGCAGCAGCCATTTAGCCCCCAGGGAACCGGAAGCTGCGTGTGATGCCAGGGCCGGGCAGGTCCCCCCTCCTTGCAGAAGCCCCTCCCCTCCTCCCTGAGCACATATTTTCTGGTGGAGTCTGAGCCAGCCAACATCGGGCCTGACCCCACCTGCTCTGGCCTTAGCATCCTCGGTGGGTCTGGAGGGGCAGTCTCCCCACTGGGCACCAGAGTTCCTGGCTCCTTCTGCCCAGCTCTCACAGCCCCTCAGGCACCTTGGGCTTGAGAAGGTTGTATGGGGGTCCAGGACAGGGTTGAGCCTGGAACGCATGTGAGTGTGGATTGGAGGCAGGAAGAGAAGATGGGCAGCTGCTTAGAAGTGGGGAAACTGGAAGCTGATGGTTTACAGGTGCAGTGTAGGAAGAGCTGCCCAGGGCTGCAGGAGGTCTGGGTTCTAGCTCCAGCCCTGCCTTTCTCTAACTGGGTGAGCTTGGGCCAGTCCTTTCAGCCTTCTGGTGGTTTCCTCGCCCGTAAAATAAGGGGGTTAGAAAAAGGGATGTCATTGGTCTGTCCCAGCTCTCTGTTATTCTAAAGCAGACATGCTGGGCATACAGAGGGTACCTGGTACCTGCCTGCTGCTGACTGATTAATTATTGGAATAACCCGTGAAAGGAGGAACCACACGCGCGCACGCACACGCACACCTTGGGGGAGGAGGCCTGTGGTCCTGGCGGCCCCTCCCCACCCTCCTGGCCTGGGTTGTGCAGTCAGTACCTAGCTGATGGGCCGAGTGGCCTGTAGGGGGCGCCAGTGCTCAAGGCCAGCCTCACCTGCCTTCAGGCCCCCAGTCCAGCTCAGCATCTTGGTGTCCTGCGGGGTGACCACAGGGAAGATTTAAGCCATATGATGGTGGCTCTGCCACAAAGCCACCCGACTGTGTGCAATTTCCAGCCTCTCTGGGCCCCCAGCCCCGAGTCCAGAACCTCAGCTTGGGGGTCCCTCCCAGGCTTCCAGGGCAGGCCAGCACATACATTCCTGCCAGCTGTCTGGCCAGGCGCACCCCTTGCTCCTCCCTTTGGGTCGGCAGTCCCTCAGCAGGTCTTTATTGTGCCCCAGCTGTGTGCGGACACTGAGTGCCCTAAGTAACCCTTAGACTTTTGTGAGGTGGGTGTTACTGGTGCCCTTTTACACGTGGGTAAAGAAAGTTCCAAAAAGCTTAGGAAACACACACTGAGGTCACACAGCCGGTCAGTGGCAGAAGCAGGATTGAACTTCAGTCCCCAAACCCCCGTGCCCCTGCCTCCTCAGAACATGCCCACCACCTGAGTGCCTCTGTTGAGCAGAAGTGTATTTGTGTTTGGGGGCAGGGCCAGGTATGAGGCAGACGACAGGTGGCAGAGAAACAAGATAAGAATATGCCTTTTAGATGACAGTGTTGATCAGAGCCTCCTCCACGCAGACTAAACAGTGTCCATGTAATCTCCCCACTGTCATCTTATAACCGAAAGAGTCTGGAGACAGTTTCCAGACCAGAGCTCAGTGGGTACTCGGTCTGCTTCCGATCCTCTGGGGGCAGGGAGCAGGGCTGACCCTCCACAGAGCTGCAGACAGGAAGCAAGGTGGCTTCTCCTCCGTGGCCGTCCCATCCACTGGTTTCTAGCCCATCACCTCATGATTCATGGGGGGAAAGGCAGAGGGAAGAAGACTCCATTCTGTTTGCTTTGCTCCCACTTGGTGGCCCCGGGCACTGGAGACTGCATCTCTCGGTGAAAGTGGGTCCTGATGACTGGGTGCTACTGGCGCCCTGGGCATTTGGGCATCTGTGAGGGCCCCTGTGTTTATAGTCCCGGAGGTCAGGTGGTAGGTTAAGTCTCCTATCACAGGCAGCGGAAGCCCGGAGGAAGCAGATCATGTCTCAGATGAGGCTTCAGGGCTCCATCCACTGTCTAGACCAGAGGAAGGGGTGGTGGCACCTTTAACTGGTCCTTTACTTACAACCCAGCAAGCCTAAGAGACCGGGACATCAGGCTGCAAAGTAACAGGAGGGAGACTGCACGCCGTCTCATTTCTAGCGCTCTAAATGATTAAGAAGTGAGGACCCTGGGGTGTGAGCCCAGGCGGCCGGGTGCTCAATCCCAAAGGAGCCCTTCTAAGGTTTCCCCGGCACACGGCCCAGAGTGCCACCCCGGAGAAGGAGCCATGTGGTGATGAACTATGCGCTGTGGCCATGCTTTTCTATTTTTTATGCCCCTCCCCCTTATACGACTTGATTTATCATCCGCCCCCTCTGCACTTCAGAGGCCGTGGCTTCATTCCTGGGTGAAGTAGCCCAGGACTCCAAACGGAACGAGATTAGAAGGGGTCCGGGGGAAGGCGAGGGCCTCTCGGCACCGCGCGCTCCCACGCTCGCTTCTGCTGCCTGCGTTCGGGCGCACCCTCTCCCGTCGGCGCCGTGTGGCCACAGACACCTTGGCTCCTCAGCCTTATCCAAAGGAAACTCAAAAATATGGTGTTGGCACTTCCCCGCCGGTTCCTCCAAGCCTCCTCTCCCTCCAGCCAGGATCGAAGAGGCAGCATTCTTGTGAGCTGGTTGGAATGAGAGCCCCACGGGGGCAAGATGGCCAGAGGCCAGTTCCGCTTAACAAGCATCTTTATTGAGCACCTTCTGTGTACCTTGGGGGCAGAGTGCTGGGGTTGGGCTTGAGGGAGGGGAGTGCATGTGGGTTCACAGGCCCGGCTGTCCCTCCCCCTGTCCCCAGGCCCCCCTCTGTCATCCCCACCTTCCTGACTGACACCACTTTCCTGTACTCAGATCAGCCCATACATGTTTTTGAAGACCCCCATCCTGCCTTCACGGAGCTTCTGGCTCCCAGAACCCCCCTCCTGTTGTCAGGCTCCCAGATGACCCCATAGGGCTTGCTTGCACAAGTTTGTTCTCTGGACTTTGTGTTTTCCCCGCCTGCTCTGCCCTCCCAGCGCCTCCTGGCTCTGGCCCCAGCGCCAGCCCCTGTCTGTCCCTGCAAACACAAGTCAGCTGTGTGTGCAGACAAAGCCGTGTGTCCCAGTGGGGGCCAGGCTTGCAGAAGGGACATTTCCAGGGAACTCTGGAGGCGGCTGCTGAGAGGGCAGAGGCGACTGTCTGATAGCAGGGACTCGGCGTCACCGTCTAGGGGACTTGGCCGGGCCCCAGGGGCCCGTGGCTGTGGGTGGTGACCGGGAGAGGCGGCCAGGCTGGAAGAAATCTGCTGTGTGAGAAGTGTAGGAAACAGGCTGGACCGGGGAGATAACGGGCCGTTCTCTGTGTGTCTGTGTGCGTCTGCGTCTGCCGGCGAGGGCGGCTGGAGCCAGGCGGTCTGAGGCCGTATCTAGTGAGATTTTTGTTCTGGGTTGTGAAAGTGACCTGTGGAGCCAGCAGCAGGGTTCAGGGCCTGGGAGAGAAGACATGTGGCCCTGCCCTCCCCCCTGCCCCTTGTCTTGTGTTCCTCTCAATGTACCAAAGTG
Organism: Lyroderma lyra; assembly: GCA_004026885.1. Lineage (NCBI taxonomy): Eukaryota > Metazoa > Chordata > Mammalia > Chiroptera > Megadermatidae > Lyroderma > Lyroderma lyra. The sequence continues at coordinate 22,311 of PVJL010006550.1, forward strand.
TAGGAAGTGGGGAGGGGTGAGCCAGAGGGAACGTTCTTGGTGCCCGGTGCATGGTCAAGGCCTGGGTTTCAGTTTTGATTGTATCACTAATTTGACATATGAACTTGGATACATCCCCTAAAATGTCTGGCTCTCAGTCTCACTGGCTATAAATCGGGGCTTATTTATATCTGCCCTGCTATCTATCGCACGGGGTGGTTGGAGCTTCTGAAATCCGGATGTGACAATAGTTTTGTGAACTGTAAAGTGCCACATAGACAGAAGGCGTTGTGATGATTAAAACTGCTCTGTGTCTGCAAAGACCTGGGTGAGAGGAACCTATTGGGGTGAGGGTGGGGGAGGGATGCCATCGTGGTAGGTCATAGGCTCCCCGCCAAGAGCAGGCCCTGTGGGAACTGCCCCCCTGGGGGAGCAGGCAGGGAGGGAGGCAGCAGAGGCTCTGTGGCTGGGGGTGTTAGTCACAGGTTTGCTGACTCGAGTAGAAGGTGGCCTGGGGGGGCCACTTCTCTGGGGACTCGGGGAGAGCTATGTGAAGCCCCTCCTCACCCAGCCGGGGCTCAGGGCGCTCGCCTGGCCTGGAGGATCAAGTACACCTGATTGCAGAAGGATGAGGCGGAAGCTTTGGTCTCCTTTTCTAACCTCCAGTGCCCGAGGAGCTGAAGCTACCCTGTCCCCCCACCTCCTCCCCACTGTGACCTGGAAATCAGCCGTCTCTGGTGTGGAAAGTGCCGGAAGGAGCGAGCAGGGGTGACAGAACTGCTAGGCTGAGAGAAGCTGAGCTATTTAAAGCGTGCAGTGCCCGAGGGGCATGCATGCCACCCACCCCCACGGCGCTCTCAGCATTCAGCGTTCCTTCCTTGGCCCACATCCCATGCCCTCGGGGCGCCCAGAGGGCCACAGGTCAGGTACCAGGGGCTCTGGGAAGCTGCAGGCCGACAGCTCCTGTGGCTGGCACGGATGGGTAGCTCAGCCCCACCTCCGGCTTGGGTTCCCTCCTCTGAGCCTCCAGGCTGAATCGGCAGGGCCACAGACTCCTTGGGTCCCTGTGCCTTATAAATGGGGCTGGGGACACATGGGAAACCTAGGGGAGGAATGCCCAATGTCCACAGCCCAGGACAGCTGCCACCCCCTCCCACCACTGGCCACTATTGCCATGTGCCTCTCGCTGAGGGCAGGATGGGGGTGTGGGGAGCTTCGCTGGCAGGCCCTTCTCCCCTGTCCCCGCCTATCGTGTTGGCACAGCCCAGATGACAAAGGGTTTCCTCCTTTAACCCCACTTCACATTTACTGGTCCTGCATCCTGACCTCTTAGTGAGGGGCACAGCATGCAGCCCCTCCTGTCCTCTCTGTGCAAGGTTAGTGCCTCAGCCTGGGAGACCAGCTGGGTGGCAGAGCTGTTAGACATGGTCCCCCGCAGGCCACCGCACGGAAACCCGCTGAGTGCGCCCTGGCAGAGTGATTCTGGAGGCCGGCCTGGACCGGAGCTGGCCTGCCCGGCGAGCTGCCCCAGCGTGGTTCATGGGTGGCGTGATCGAACAGTTGCCGACTGCCCTGGCTGGGGAGGACCGGCCATTATTCTGAGACCGCACCCTTCGTACCACCTTGGCATTGTAGTGTCTTTTCTTTTGTGAAATGACAGATGCAAGCTTTAAAAAAAAATACAAAAAACCAAGAAACCAACCAAAAAACCCTTACCAAAATAAAACATTGGCAACCTTCAAATTTTACAGGTCCAAGCAATCCTAGCACCCAGGCCCAGTGGCCTGGTTGATGCCCAGGATAGGTGGGCAGCACAGGGCACCTGGCTGCCCTGGGCACCCGGGAGCCCAGGCCTGCAAGGCACTGGATGGGAGGCATTGATGTGGGAGTGGGGCCCAGCCCGGGGCGCTGGGACAGGACACATCCCGGTCTGCAGCCGAGTGTCTCAGCCTGACCCTGACTTGTGGCTTCACCTGGCTGTCCCGCCCGCTGCACTCTCTGTTCTCCGTGCTTTCTCCTGCGCGGCTGGGAATTCAGTGTCTGAGCTGCCCCCACCAGGCTGCCCCCCTTCCTGCAGACCTGGGGGAGGACAGGACGTGGTCCCCTGCCCTCCTGTTGAACCCAGTCATGCAGTCAGCACACATGCCCACCAGCCTTACATGGCCTCCTGAGCTCCTCTCCCTCTCTCTCTCTCTCTCCCCTCCCCTCCCTCCCCCCTCCCCCTCTTGCTCATCTCACATCGCTCCCTGTGCACACTGGTTGATGGCCTTTTCCACATAGAGATTTGTTCATTTACTAGCTAAGCACCTGCTCTGTGCCATGCTAGTGGGGAAAGTGGAAAAGACCCTCTACCGCCATGGGGTCCCTCACAATGTGACAGGGGCCACGTGCAGATCAACCTGTCACTGCAAACCAGTGCACCAGGTGCTAGAACACTCTGCCGGGGAACCTGGGAGAGAAAGACCTCACTTTGGGAACATCAGAGGCTGTGGCTCAGGGCAGGGGACACCGGAGATGAGTCTCTGTGGCTGGGGTGGCGGGGACCAAGCGAGGAAGCGTGCTGAGAAGCAGGTTCTGGGCAAACTGACGAGCCTCAGCACAGGCCAGAAGCAGGAAAGGAAAGCATGCCGAAGGAAAGGAGGCCGTGTCCCTGGAGGGAGGTCTGCGCTGGGGACAGCAGGGAGAGGGCAGGAGGGGACCCAGACCGTGGCTGGGAGGAACCCGCTGCTCCCCACCCAGGACTAGGGACCGTAGGCTTTGGTCTTTGGGGTGCCCCCTCCTGACTGGCATTTTAAACCTCCCTCTGCATCGAGGTGGAGGAGCGCGGGCAGCAAGGTGCTCCTTTTGGGAGCCTCCTACAGGAGCCGGGAGGGGCATGATTCGGAGCCTCCAGTCAGGCGGTGACAGAGGGCCCTGAGGCTCGGGGATGAATCTCAGTGGTGTCCAAGTTGAGTCTGGGTGACCACTGCGTGTAAGAAGGGAGAAAGAGGGGCTTGGCAAGTTTCCAGCTTGGGGACCTGTGAGGAGCCGTCGTGCAGCACGTGTCAGCACCGTGCGTGCAGGACGCCTGGGCAGTGAACAGTCCCCGCATATGGCTCAGGGAAAGCCACACTGCATCGAGCCTCTCAGAAGCGGTCACCTGCAACACCTCCCTGCCGCTCCTGAAAAACACGCCCCAAAGGGACCAGCTCTCAGACCTCTGCAGTTTGCTGCATTTGTGAGATCAGATTTTCCGCACCGGGCAGTTTGGCCTTTGGTTCCCTACTTCTGGCAAAACCAAACGTGGGGGTGCATTTCCTTCCTTCCTTCCTTCCTTCCTTCCTTCCTTCCTTCCTCAATCCCTCCCTCCCTCCTTCTCTCTATTTTTTTTACGGAAAAAGCTCACAGAAAAGCAGGAAAACATAAAAACCATTGATGTTTCTCACTCTTACAGGCTCCAGGCCTGAACTTGGCTCTAGTAGCTTTAAGTGACAACAAAATTAGAAAAATAATTTGCAAAATTACAAAATAATGTGGATGCCCTTTCGTGAAGGTCTGGGCAGCCTTGGTGTGTCAGCAGGCCCCACAGTGCTGCCCGCACGCGAGGGGGCTCCTGGCGACTTGCTCCCGTGCACACGCCCGCCACCCTGCAGAGACCTGTGCACCTGAAGGGAGCTCCCGTCTCCTCTGACATAGACGAAGAGCCTGGCTCAACTCCAAGGCCATCAGGGAAAGCAAAAAGCTTTCAAAAGTCTTCAGTTCCGGGGACCAAGCCCTGGGGAAGGACTTCGGGGGATTCTTACGAGACTGCCAGGGGCTCAGAGCCTGACTGTGGCCTTGGTTTGGCCGTGAACGAGCTGTGACCTCGGTGTCAGCAGCAGCAGCTGCTTCTATTTACCAAGTTTCTGATGTGTACCTTGGCCGCACCTGGGAGCCGCGGCTATGCCAGTGCCCGGGCCGCGCCCAGACCAATTGAATCAGCGTGTCTGGGGGCGGGACCCAGGCACTAGCATTGTGCAGAGCTCCCCGGATGAGTCCATCATGCAGTCATGGTTGAGAACCACGGCCTCAGGCATGCCACTTAGGATGTTCCCCGGGTTAAGGTCACAGCTACCCTGTTAGGTTTTACAAATGAGGCCGCTGAGGCTTAGAGAGTTTGCATAACTTGTCAAAGATCCTTGAGGTTCTGTCTTGTCCCAAAGCCTATTACTCTTCCTCCTTTTCAGGGGACTCGTTCCTGGTCTTGGGGAGGGGACTGCAAGCCGACGGTCTCTCCTCCGGCCTCCCCAGCCAGGGAAGAATTGACCCCTGATACTGGTTCTGCCACCTGCTTCTGCTTGAAGCTAAGTATCCGTCAGCAGATGCTCTTAGGACCTCCCAGGCCCGGCAGTGAACAGTGTAAGAGCCTGCCTGGACTGAGGATGGTACCCTCCTGCGCAGGTTCAAATCCCAGCTCCACCACTTACAGGCTGTGTGACTTTAGACAAGTGACTTCATCTTTCTGTGTCTCCAGTTCCTCATACGCATGTCGGGGGTCACAATTGGGGATTAAATGAGATGCCCCCAGGATAGAAGGATTTAAAGCAATGCCTGGCACACAGTCAGCGCTCAGTAACCCCCAGGTGTGCTAGGATTACTAGTGTCGTCGTGCATTTGTCCAGGACTGATCAGAAACTACGTGGGGCGTGGGCCATCCTAAGCCCGTGCTTCTCTCTCGGCCTTGCCTGCTCTTTCATAACCAGAACAGCAGCATTCCTGGGGCGTGGAGCCACAGCCTGGAACTCTGAAGGGAAAGGAGAGACCCCAACCCAAGTGGCATCCCTCCCTGCCTCACCCCAGCCCAGCCCAGGGGGGGCCTTCCTCCTCTCTCCACCCTGGCCATTGTCACCTCTACCCCCTTCTCCCAGGCAGCCTTCTGCTTGGGGCCGGAGGATGGACCAGATGACCTCTATAGCCCCTTCCCTCCCCCCATACTGCACAGACTCCTGTCTGTGTCCTTCTGGGGGCCACAGCCAGTCCCTGGGGTTCAGCCTGGGAGGGGACTCTGCGGATGGGACTTTGAGCCACCAGGCCATTGAGGCAGGGGCAGGGCTCTCCAGGAACAGCTGTGCCAGGGTGGGCAGGAGGCAGATGACTAAGATCCACCCTCACCCACTGTCCTTACTATTTGTAAGGGCTGGGCAGAGGAGGGGGCTCAGTAGAACGGACTGTGGCCACACTGGTCCCCATCTTAAGTCTGAAAAGGGAAAGGGAGGGAGGGAGGGAGGAGAGGACCTGTAACTCTCAGAAGAGGAAAGCCTTGTGGCATCGAGGGCGTTTCCCAAGTAATTAGCTATCTGCAGGTTGGTCTTGCAGACAGAGCTGTGCAGCCCAGCTCTAGGCCTTAGCTGCCTCCACTCCGGGGGCCTTAAATACAGCTGCCCCCCAACCCAGTGTTACAATAAGGGACCATGACAAGGCCCAGCTCTTCCCCTGATTGAGATGTCTCCCTCCTGGGAAGGAAGTGGGGGCAGGGCATGCGTGTGCGTGTGCGTATATGTGCGTGCATGTGCGTGTGTGACCACGTTCTGCATTCCACCTCTCAGACAGCACACATCTGGCTGGCAGTTTCGATGAAGGGCTCCTAGCTATAAATAGTATTTTCTCTGCTCCCCACCCTAGCTGCCCCAACAGTGCTCCCACTCAGCTTCTCTGTGCCCTAGACGGGACTAGCAGAGCTGAAGAGGTGGGAGAGCTAGGGGCCAAGAGGCCTGGCAGCCCTCTGCCTGTAGATCTCTGTCCTTACCACCCCTCTTCTTCAGGGCTCCCCAGCTCTGGGGACAGAGCCTCCCTCTGAGGACCTCCTGTATAAAGTGCAGTTGTGCCCCCTGAGGAGAGCAGACACCACCACCTCACCCAGGACTCAGGACGCTAAGTTCTAGGTCCTGCTCTGCCCCATACTCTCCTCCCTGGCCTCAGTTTCTCACCCGTAAATAAATGGCCTGAAGCACCTGAGGGCCTCTCGGGGCCGCCAGTCGTTCTGGGACCATGCCCTGAGCATCCCAGGACCACCCCGGAGCGTTTTCCCTGCCTGCACTCCTGCCCTTTGGTAGCTGCATAGCCAGGAAGAACTCCGGGAGCTGAAAGAGGTCAGGGAGCAGAGGGAACGGCAAGCAAGTACAGTGACAGCCTTGTAGACAAGACTCCTATGTGTGGGACAGGCAGAGATGCGACTTCAACAGGGACAGGACACAGGTTCAACACAGTCTCCATCAAAATCCCAGAACAGTAGAGCCCGGGGGTCACCCTTGGACAGGTCACCATAGGAAATATAAAAGGAAGCACTTGGGAGTTCCCTGGTGGTGTAGTGGCTAAGGCTTCGGCGCTGTCAACACTGCGGCCTGGGTTCGATTCCCAGCCAGGGAACTACCCACATATATAAAAATAATAAAAATAAAAAATAAAAGGAAGCACTTGCGCTGCTGCACAGGGTTGGAGGGGACTCACCATCTCCCTGGAGGCCAAAGTGGACAAGATGCTAAGGAGGCTGAGAGAAATGTAGGCATGATGACTTCAGGGTGGGCCAGGAAGGAGCCTGGCTAGTGACGAAAAAAAAGCCCCCTGCCCACCCTCCCACAGCAGGCCCTTCTGCTGGGAGACCTTGGGTAGAACCAGAAGGATGTGGGTTGTGCTGAGCAGGGGGCGGGGGGAGGTGACAGTAAGTAGGTGTGTACATGCACGCATGGAGTCCCACAGAATGTCCACAGGGTGCTCCTGGGCTGCAGACCCTCCTTGCCCCATTAGCACAGTCACCAGGAACCTTGCCTCCATTGAATCTGCAGCCCCCCTCCTTAGCAAGGAGTACTGAGAAGCCCCAAAGTATTTTGGGGGGTTTGGGCATCTGTTAGCTGATTTTTATTTTCCCTGTGGGAAGCTCTGGGGAAATACAATTAAGTATAAGCCAGGGGCATAGGGCATAGGGAGTCCAACAGGCCTGAGTTCGAATCTCAGCTCTGTCATTTAGTTGTGTGATCTTGGATGGGTTTCCGAATCTCTCTAAGCCTCAGTTTCCTTGTTGGTAAAGTAGGGGTGATAATAATACTCCATAGGGTTGCTGGAGGGATTAAATGACATGTATATAAAGCGCTTAGTACAATGCTGGCTCTCAGAACACTGACAATGCTTTGCTTTGCTTTGCTTTGCTTTGCTTGGGATAATAGTGAAAGGAATTTGTGATGCGATTCGATTATCTCATGTGCTCTAATACCACAGGTCTAGCCCTATGGGAAGCTCTGGATAGATACAATCCAGTATAAATCAGAGACGTACCATGCTCATGGATCAGAAGACTCAATATGGATAAGATATCAGTTCTTCCCAAATTGATCTCCGTCAAAATCCCAGTAGGCTTTTTGGTAGAAACTGGCAAGCTGATTCTAGAATGTGTTTGGAATCACAGAGAACCTAGATTATCCAAAGGGGTCTTGAGAAAGAAGAACAAAGTTAGAAGTATAAATCGGGGGCTGGTGTTGCTGTCAGGAAGCTGACAGCTCTGTTGGGAAGACTAGACATTGGTCGTGACAGACCCACAGGGATATGGGCAGTGGTTAAGAGGACAGATGCCAGAGCCTGACCCCTGGGCTGTGAGTGTCAGGTTTGCCTCATACAGACTTCGCCTCTGACAAGCCTGTGGCCTTGGGCAGGAAGGTTTAAGCTCTGTGGCTCTGGTTTCTCCTCTGTGAAATGGGGTTCATCATGACAGTGCTACTGCCTGGGGCTATTGTAAGTCTGGACGGAGGTTATGGGCTGATGAGCTACATCCCACCCCCAGGGTACCAAGATCAGTCTTGTTGCTTGGGTTGCCTTAGAACTCCTGGTCATCGGGTGGGGAAAATCAGACATCCGGGACACATAGCTATACCTGGGAGGGTGGGGGGGGCTGGGGTACTCGCTGATGCTCAGAGGGGTTCAGGGAGCCGCCAAAGTCTTCAGCTCAGTGGTCAGCAGACGGTGCAATGACTTAGCAGAACGGGATGTCCTCCACTTGTACGAAATGCCTTCAGTGCCCAAGGCTGCCTACCAGATGTCAGGGAGGGGACAGGAATGGAATGAGGACAGTCCCTGCCCTCAGGGTCACCCCGTCCACTGAAAGAACTGAGCCTTGAAGGATAACCGACGTCCCCAGAGGATGAAACACTGGGGTGAGGGCCGTGAGTCCTCCCCCGCCTTCTCTGAGACCCAGACTGAGGAAGTCGCCTGCCCAGGGGCACTTGGCCGAAGGTTAAACATAGAGGAAGTTTTGAGCAGACGGGGAGCCATGAATGGAGAACTCCGGTGGTGTTGCTTGGGGCCTTAGGAGAAGAATCCTGTTTCTGGGGCCCTGAGTTCCATGCGGGCGTTGTGGGCCTACCAGCAAGCCTGCGTCACTGAGGTGCAGGCCACCAAGTCCTGCAGGACACCCCTCGGAGCGCTTGGCGTGGGGCAAGCCCAGCTCAGCCACCTGTTCCCCACCTCCCAGATACACTACCCCACCCCCCACCCCCAGCCCTGGAGAAGTTTCCTGAAAGACTGAGAAAGCGCCGGGAGCAGGAGGGGCTGCCCTAGCCGGCAGGGGCGCTGGGCCAGGTCTCTCCCGGAGGAAGAGGACGTGACCGGCAGCTCTCATTCTCAGAGGCCGGGGATTTCAGAGGAATGCGGCCAAGTCCGGTTCTGAAGTTCTCACTTCAGACCCCGCCCGGCTGGAGCCAAGGGCGCCTCCAGCCGCCACCCTGGAAATCGGAGAGGCACGTCACAGGCCGCGTCTGTGCAGGAGAACACGTCCTCCCCGGGGCTGCTGAGCTGGCCCGTCTCCTGGCGTTCCCAAACCCCTGGCCTCTCCTGCTGGAGGGCCTTGGGCTGCCCTCCAGCCGCCTGCCCCCAGCCTCTGCCCCCCTTCGGCCCCGCACCTGTCTGCTCTCACGCGCCGACTGCCCAGGAGAGCCTCGGCTCCTGGAACCGATGTCCTGGGAATGTCACGTCTCTGTCTTGGAGGTCATGAGCAGACCTGGGGGAGGCAGGGAAGGCACTGTGCAAACCGTACACAGTGGGGCATGACGCCGGTCTGAAGCACAGACACCTGTCCGCAGGTCACTCCGCAGGTCTCTGCATCTCGGACGATGAGGGCCGCACTCTGGACCGATGGGAACGCGGAGGCCTGCGAGGGCTCAGGGTGGGTCGGAGGCCCCACAGCAGTCAGGCAGGGCCTTCCTTGACTTCAGCATCCTCTCTCGCACCCACATCCTGTCCTTCAGCGAATCCTGCCTGCTCTTCCTTCGGAGTCCACCTAGACACTGACCTGTCTCTCCACCCTAAGTGATTCCCCCCCACCCCTCCCTTAGACGCCCCAAAAGCCTTCAAGCTGACCTCACTGCATCTGCCCCACCTTTTCAGACGACTCTCAGCCCTGTGGCCCGAGTGATCCCATTAAAACCTCAGGCAGATCTTAGCCCAGGGCTCTTTCAAATCATTTTGGTGGTTTTACTTCATTTTCTCCATTTTTCATTTTCCTCCTTCTGTAGGAGAAAGGCAAGTTCTGGACAGACAGGCAGGGCCACCAGAGACCCAGAGAAATGACAAGAGTGGCCATGTCCCCGAGTCAGGTTGCTTAGTACCCCCGCCCCCACCCCCACGCTGGGTGGAAACCGCCCCCCGCCCAGCCCAGCGGTGGGGGCCTCCTCCTGTTCTCGTCCTGCTCACCTGAGGAGGAGCACTTTAATCCCAGCATCTCCAGGGTCATCCCAGCAGCCGGCACTACCTTCCTTGTCGCTGCTATTGCTGTTGCTTTGTCTTCCTCTGAGCGTCTCTGTTGGATGTCTTCTCTGGGTGACCCTGTTTGTATGCCACCCATTTTCCTGGATGTCCTGGAACCTTCTCTCCTTGGAGCCTTCTCTGATCTCCCGAGCTGCTGTGGTCTGTCTGTGCCCTCACTGGGCGCGTGGCTTTTGCTCCCTGCTGTTCTGAGCCTCGTGGCATGGGTCTGTTCCTGTCCCTCTAACAAAAGTTTAGGTCACTTTATCTGTTCCACATTCAACGAACACGTACTGAGGGCCTACTGTGTGCCGGGCCCTGGGCTGGGCCCTGGGCTCTGCTGGGATTCTGCAGTGCACAAAACAGACTAAACAGCTTGCTCTCGTGGAGCTTACATTCTAGTGAAGGGAATGATGAACATCGAAGCAATACGTGAGTCAGTAAATTATGATAAGACTGTGGGGGACGATGCAGCATGTCAGGGTGCGTTGTTAAATAGGGTGATTGGGAAAGGGCTCACCGAGGTGACCTTTGGATAGACATGAAGGAGTGAGTCATGCAGCACTCGGGGGACATCCTAGGCAAAGGGAAACAGCAGTGCAAAGGCCCTGCGGCAGGAATGAGCCCACCCCACAGAGGAACGGCAGGGAGGCCAGGGGCTGGGAGGGAGGGAGTCTGGGAGGGATTGAGATGTCAAGGTAAGAAATTCCCAAACCTGGAAAGAACTTCAATGAGTTTATCTGAGCCAAACTGATGACAATTGCTGGGAAGCACAATCTCAACTGATAGAGAAAATACTCCGGAGAATGGCAGTTTTGCAGCTTATTTTGTACATTAGAATGAAGGAAGGAGACATTGCATGAAATCCATGAAGGAGGCCGGAAAAAGCAAAGCGGGAAATCTCTGGGATTAAATAAAAAGTAAATTGGAGAGACACGTACTCCTTTTACACTGGTGGGTGCAGGACAGTTAATAACTAACATCTTACAGCAGCACATAGAGATGGTAATTGAGGTACAAGGTAACAATGAGGAAGGGGCTCTGGTACAGTGGGTTGTGCCCTGGGGGGTCTGGAAAAAGGCCATTACCCTGACATTCCAAGGGTTTGTTATCTTAGAAGCACAAAGACCACAGGCTCACTTACGGTAAGGACTGAGCCCTGTCGGGAGCCGCAGGCCAAGGACCTAACTACCCGCCACGCCCCGCTGTACCTGACGCACTTTTATGCTCAGCCCCTCCTGCGCGGTTACTGTCAGTCTCTGAGTTCGCAGGGCCCGCCCCGCAGGCCTCCCCTGAGCTGTCAGGGTTAGTGTGTGGCCCCTTGTTCGTCCACAGGGAGGAAGGAGGACATCAGGTCAGAGCCACGGCAGGGCCCACCTCATGCAGGGACACGCAGGCTGTCATGAGAACGTTGCGTCTGCTCTCAGAGGTTTTGATCAGGGAAGACAAGATCTGTCTTGGGTTTTCATGGGGTCACTCGAGCTGCTGGGTTGAGAGTAGTCTGAAAGGGTCAGGTAGGTGCCGAGAGACCAGCTTGAAGCTTTTCAGAGGCGTCTCAGTGAGGCGGGGTGGGGAATCGATGAAGGTGTAGAGACAGGTCAGAGTCTGAAAGGATTCCAAAAGAAATGCCGATAGAATTCTCTGAATGTTGGAGTCAAGGATAATCCAAGGTTTGGAGCCTGGACAACTGGCCGAGAGCGTTGCCATTTACACAGTCGGGAAGGACGATGTGGGAGGAGCAAGGGCGGAGGTCAGGTCCAGGAAGAAGCTCACTACGGGACACATCATGTCTGAAAGGCAGACCGTGGACGTGTCAGGCAGGCAGCTGAAGTCCGGCGTTGAGTGGGCAATGCGGATGGCAGTAAGCCTCTGAGAGCCATGAGGTGGCATTTAAGACCATAGGACTGGATGAGAGCTCAGGGGAATGAGGGCAGATGGTGAAAGGGCCTCTTTCCTAGTGCAGCACCTGTGTTTTGGTTGTTCGGAGTCATGAATGGGTGGCCAGTGACCGGTGCTCTAGCTGCCCCCCCACCACCGTGTCACAGCAGGCCTGCTGGAGGAGACAGCCTGCAGCCCCTGCACCCCTCCCCGCTGCCCGGTCCTCTTCCAGGTCAGCACAGAGCAAGACCCTTGGGAGGCAATTAATTATAAGTGAGGAGCCTTCTCCTACAGAGAAACAAGGAGGGGTGGGCTGCAGCCTCATCACCTCCAAACCTCTTGACAATTCATAGGAAAATGGTATCATTTTATCATTTCATTCCTTGATGAGGCTTAAATTTCAGCTTCCGGAAAACTGGGATGGGCGCCTAGGGCTATCTTTGCTCTGCGAGGCTTTATATAACCCAGACCTTTTCCCCACGGCCGGCCGTTTACAACTCCGGCTTCTGTAGGCGGTGCCAATGGGATTAAGTATTTAGCGCCCACTAGGTTCTGTGCTCGGTACTTGGTACTTCCGACTGTGTCCTGCCTCCGCCGGGACCCCTCGGTAAATGGAATTCCTTGCAGGAGGATGGCGTGCTGGGTAGCCACAGGCTCCCGCAGGCAGCTGGCCTACCCCATGCCTCTCCTGTTTTCTTTTAAATAATTCGTATGTCTGAAGTTCCTCTTCATTTATCTACTTTTCCCTAAAAATTGCCCCCAGGTCCTTCCGTGAGGTCCCTGTAGAAAGGCCCAAGCAGGAATGAGGAGTAGTTCAAAATGCCAGCTCACTCTAGTTGTATTAGATTGGAGTGTCATCGGCTCCGCCATTTCCCCAGGAGAAGGGAGGCGGGGTTTGGGGGAAAGCCTGACTCCCCACGGCTCTTCCCAGACTTCACCAGCACAGCCTTGCAGGTAGGAAGCCTCAGAGGGTGTCCCTACTACCCGTGCCTGCCCAGGACTGGCAATGGGACAACAGAACTTGGGCACAGTTGAGTTGGGGTTCTCCTCTGCCCCTCTTACCTTCTCTCCTGGCTCTATGAAAAGTGGCATCCCCACCCCCAGGCGGAAAGGGTGGCACGTGTACCACCTCGGGACCCTTTGAGCCTGCCCACCAGCTGCCCAAAGGGCGGCTTTCAGCCCCCACAGACGTGCCATGAGGCATCCTGCCCTGATTTCGCCCCATGACCCCCAGTTCTGTTCCTGCTGCTGACTCCCTCCTCCTAGAGATGCATAGACAGTACCTCCCGCATCTTTTGCTGCTCCCTCCACGGATTTATTCCTCCCAGCCAGGCACCAGGCTGAAGCCAGGGACGAGCTTTTGAACAGCCTTAAGTCATGTGGGGCAGGCAATCAGCCCTCCAGCCCAGCAGTGGCGGGACGGGTGAGCAGGAGAACCCGCCATCAGGACCACCGGGACTGCAGAGAGGCCCTTGGCTGCACTGCCCAGGAGGCTGCAGGCTTTGGCTGGTGGTCCCAGAGACAAGGGGCTCTGGCCAAGCCCAGAGATTGACCTTTCAGTAACCGACTGCTTGGGGTCGTGGGTGGAAAACACAAATCTGGGAAGCAGAGGGAAGTTTGGGCCCTTGTTCCCAGAATAGCTTTAAAAATAGGACAGCTTTACAAACCACCTAGGATGATTGAAAGCAGGTGGAATTGAAGCAAATGCCCTCTGGAGA
>PVJL010006550.1:35729-90589 GCA_004026885.1 Lyroderma lyra
GGAGCGAGGGAGGGGAGGTACAATCGATGGATGGATAGTGTAGACTCCGGATTAGCCAGCTCGGGTCCTGTGTGGGGATCCGTGACAGTGAGCACAGAAATCATCAGTGATTACTTTTGCCTACTCTCTTTATATCAGATGTTATTATTTATGGAAATTGGGATTTTTTCTCCCCTCAAAAGGATGGAGCCTTAACCATCCATACTTTGGGAAAGCTGAGTTGTTTGCCATCCATGGTACAGAGCCAGGTGACATCTGTTCATGTGCCGGCAGTGACTGGACCTGTCAGCTTAGGGCAGAGGAAGGGGACACCCCCTGGAAGGCCAGTTTTGAAAATGGCAATCATCTCCACCATTCTGCATTATAAACAAACATATTTTAGCTTTAGATCAGTGAAGGTGTATGCACAGGGGGAGGGGACTCATTGTAGGTGGTCAGAGCAGAAAGCAGCATATCAACCTGCACATTCTTGTCAGGAAGTGACTTTGGCTGATGTCCTCGACAGCCACCCAATGCTGACCCGGGGAGAAGGACCTAGAATTAGAACAGGCTTGCCTCTTTTATATACTCGTGGCTTCTGAGATATTTGTAAATGCACTTGTACCTTAAATTCCGGGGGGCCACTGATGCAAAGAGACTTATGCAATGGGACCTGTGTCCCCCAGTCTCAGGGCTTAAGTCTCTGCTTGAGTCAGAGACCGACAGTTTCCTTAGCGCTGTCCTTTGTACTGCTCAGGCCTTTCCTCTGACAGCTGGTGTCAGATGTGCCCAACCCACAGCCTTCCCTGCCTGAGTCCCCGATACCTTCAGCACGGTCCCCCCATGGACTCCAAGGCCACCTCCTGTGATCAGCCCCTCCGTAGATGGTGTCCCATGGTGCTACTCCATGAGGAGTATCTAAACTATCCCTAATTTTCCTGCCTTTAAACCCCATCCGTCTTAAGTCCTGTTTTTCTCACAGAAAGGCAGGTTTCAGATCGGTTGGACTGTGCCAGCATGATTTTCAGTTGATGTTTACCCTGTGGTCTGCTGGGGAGTTGCTGGAGAAACAGAACCTTATCGTAAAGGGGGTGGTATCCTAATGGGGCGACCTCAGGCACAGTGGCATGCTGGGAGTGTGTGCTCCGGGACCAAGGAGAGCCTTTGCGATCACTGGACTGAGGCCCACACCTCCGGCACTGTGGCCAGCCTCACCCCTGTGGGACAGGAATGGAGCGTTTGGATCTCGGTATCTGTGAGAGGTTTGTAGGGCACATTGCATGAACGAACCCATTCATGCAATGCTCTCTGCACAGTGCTCTCTGCACTCTCCCAGCATAGTTGCCAAGAAAGCAGAGCCTGCGTGGTGGGTGGAGCCTGTGACACGTGAAAGGAGACGACTCCAGGCCTCTCCATCCCTCTCACAGTCAGAACATCACGTCACCTGGGTAACACTTCCTCCGCCCACAGCAGAACCAGTGACAGCAGTGGGGTGAGAAGGTGCCAGACACAACTGGTACCTCCAGCTTCCTGCCCTTTCTTTCCACAGACCTGTGAGCAAGCTGGCGTTATTTTTATCTGGGGACACTGGTGTGGGAGGCATTTGTCAGTGTCATCTGGTAAATGCAGTTGAATTATCTGTTGTCCAAGGCACCCCCAAATAAGCAGTGTTAAGCGTGCTAAGCTGTTCACATTTAAAAATACAGTCAGACTGATGAAAGATAATTTGCTCCTGGTGATGTCATAGCCTCCGTGCAAAGCCGTCAGTTCCAAGAGCCCAAGTTTTGTATCCACCCTCTTGGGTTCTGCATCTGTGATCCACGGGGGGGAGACGGCCACAGTCTGTGGGTCAGATGCAGGGACACGTTCCAGACAGTGTGTGCTGAGTCAGCATGAGCTCCGTTCTGAGTCCAGTAGCTGCCTGGCATGCAGGTATGTGCCATGTTCAGTCCCCAGGAGGTCTCTAAGGACAGTTTCATGGGTGCCCCCTCATAGGCCCTCACTGCATTGCTTCCCAGCAAAACTCAAGTACTTCTGCATCTTGCTCTATCTTAAGAGCTTGCCCTATGGGGGGACAGGAATGTGCTAAGTTATCGCTCTAGGCAGGGCTTTCAGTTGGATGTGATTTTGCCCCAGCAGATATTTGGAAATGTCTGGAGATACTTTTGGTTTCCACACCAGGGGATGTGGGTGAGGGGCTGTGACTGGCACCCAGTGGGTAGAGGCCAACAATGCACAGGACAGCCCCCACAAAAAGGAATAAGCCAGTCCAGAATGTCTGGTCTGCCGAGACTTGGTACCTGCTCCCACCACTCAGCATGTGGCTTCAGGAAGTGTCTCTTGGATCACCTACCTTGTGCAAGGCCAGGACCAGAGGGCTGATAAGCAAGGTGTGGTCTCCATCTGTCAAGGCCAAGCACCCACTTTTATAGAGCAGGTGATTTCATAGCCATTGTCTCATTCAATCTTCACCACCACTCCCAGGCCTGACGAGACAAGCATAAACAGCCCCATTTTGCCGATGACCACACGGAGGCCCAGCTAGGTGAATAACTTGCCCAAGGCCACATAGCCCCAAAACGGCAGGTCTTTTGGTCTTTTCACAGGATTGTATCTTAGTAAAAATAATACACCCCTCTCCGAGCTCAGCGTTCCCTCTTCCCTTTTGGGTCTTGTCAGATTTCATGTGGATGAGAAACCATTCCTGTCTTAGCATCCACCCTTTACCTTAAGACGCTGCCTTTTACAGCCCAACCTAGAATCACCTGTGTTTGTGCCCTCTCTGACCCACCAAGGCCAATCTCAGATCTAGCAGGGAAGTCACCTACTAGGACAGATGCCAGAAGACCACCTAACCCTGAGCCTTAACTCAGGTATCTCTCTGCTATGACTGCCTTTGCCTCTGAGTCTCCCATTTATTTAGTCAGTTAACTCATTAAATACTCACTTAGAGCCCACTGTGTCCTAGACGCTGGATGGACCAGGGCTGGGCGAAAATTTTTCCATGTAATAGGAAAAGCAGAGGCATCTATTGGTGAACAAGAGAGGCATCGTTCCCCTGTTCTTATGGCTCTTGCAGCCCAAGTAGGAGAGGCAGTCACTCAACATATACACCAACACGTGTATAATCCCACATTGCGGTATGTGCTCCGAAGAACAAGCAAGATACAGGGACAGTGCGCTGTGAGAGTGGGGCATCTACTTAGAGAAGGCAGGAGGCCTCTGGGAGGCAAGACAAGGCCAAGAGCTGAAGGATGAGCCTGTGAGCCAGGTTTTCAAGGGCCAGAAGTGTCCCCCCCGTGAGGAAAGAAGCTTAGTGTGGTGTGGGTGGGGACCCTCCATATGCATGGAGACAAGATGGATATCCCCCC
Organism: Lyroderma lyra; assembly: GCA_004026885.1. NCBI lineage: Eukaryota > Metazoa > Chordata > Mammalia > Chiroptera > Megadermatidae > Lyroderma > Lyroderma lyra. Next base: position 39,080 of record PVJL010006550.1, read on the forward strand.
GCCCCAACTCTTCCAGTATTTCCATTAGCACACCCATCATCAAAAATATCTTGAGGGCCTCCTCTCAAATCAAATCAACAAGACTCCCCACACTGCTGTTTTATATCCAGCTCTAGTCTCTGCCAGATACAGGAGGGAGGCAAAGAAGAGAGAAAGACACCAAGGGGCTTCCAGGCTTAGCCAAGGAAATGAAATCTCTTGTGAGTATCGTGCTAGCCAGAACACCAGCTCCTAGTGGCGGGCTCTCCACCCTTGCCCCCACCTCCGGCTCAGTCACCTGACGTCAGTACCACCCACTTTTCTCTCTGCTCTCTATAGAGGCACCATCACCCTTACCTGGCTCTGATTGCCATCACACCTGGCATGGATGTCCTTGGGCCCCAACTTAGGAAGGATAGGGAAGCAGGGCGGGACAAACACCCATTGAGTGATTTTCAATTTCTTGATGGAGCCCCATTTCCCGTTCCCTCCCACATGGGGAATGGCAGACTGTGGGAGATCTTGAGGCCTGCCCAGGTCCGAAGGCTAGATGAGAGTCAGATCATTCAGGCCTCTCTGGTTTCCAAGCCCATTGTGCAGTCACGACACACCAGCGGTTTGCAAACATTTTTAGCAGCAGTTGTTTTTCCCAAACTCAATTTTGAGCATGTCCTCAATCACGTAAAATGCATCCAGCAGAGGGGCTCTGCCTGGCATTACATTGCGCCAGGCGTCTGCCCATCCCACCACCCATCACTCCCCCCACCCCCGCAGGTGTCCCCTGGATCCTTGGAACAACACAAGGACCCATCTGGTCTGTGGCCGGGAGCTCACAGCTCATGGAGAGGGCCACCCCCACCCCTCCGGCGCCGGGCACAGCTCTGACATCAAGTCCAGATGGGCAGGACCGAATGGAATGGCATGTTGCAATAGCGGGCTCGTTCAGACGGAGCCTGATGCAAACAGCTTCCATCCACATCTTTGCAGAAAATCGCAGGCATGACGATCGCTTTCACGTCCATACCCCCATATGTTTGCCAGAGGCAGGGCAGCAGGCAGGGTCCCCATTTCGCAGATGCAAATTATGGCTTTGTGAGATATGTGAGATAGGGTGTGCAGCAGAGCCAGCAATGCTTGTGGGAAATGCCTGGGGGGACATGTTATGGAAATGTATGCTGGTATTAGCTTCACCAGAAGCAGGCAGGCAACAGGTGAGCCCACTGGGCCTTGTGTCCTCTGTTTCAGCCCCCTGTCCATGTGCACCACCCAGGGCTGCTACTTAACTGATGTCCAGAAAACATTTTGGAACACAGCTTGATTAAACATGTGAGCTCCCCTGTTACGGCTTCCTGGAGGGATAATACCCTATAAATGTTAATGGGACTTTTGAAGACTTCATCTGTGACAGAGTTCAAAGTTGCAGGTAGATTCGGGCTTCAGGCTGAGTCACTCCGGAATCCCCATTAGAGGCCAGATCTTTTCGTGCGCATTTTTAAGGGGTTTTCTCGAATTCTATAAATAGTTTAATAATGCCTGTGTAATCGTCTATTTTTATCGCCAGCCTTCCAGACAGTTTCAGAAGTAATGAGGCTACTCATTGAGAGCAGGATTGCACAAGTCTTCAGTCTCCATCTGCTTCCAGAGCGTGGCCTGTGGGCCTGGCCCCAGACAGCCTTTTCCTGCCTGGTGGTGGTGACCCTACCCTCTTGGTAGAACGTGGTCCAGGCAGAAATTCTGGGAGCAGGCTCCAGGACTCTCCAGAAAGCTAGATGAGCTGGATGGTGGCCTCAGCTCCCACGTACCTCACACAGAAAACCCTGGACACGACACTTGTCCACTCTTTACCTCGTTTATCAAATGAAAGAATCCGGGCCTAGTAACCCTTTTCTGTTTAGGGAAGGTGCTCAGCTTCTGCCAAGGGTTTTCACATCTGTTTCATCACTCCCTCACCTCCCTGACCCTGTGCAGGTCAAATAAACTCCATTTTACAGATGAGGACACAGAGGCACAGACAGCTGTGGGCCCAATAGTCATATAACAACTTGCCCTTTTATTTTGCAGTCTGCTTGCTCCTTGAGCTGAGGCCATAGTGAGCATGCCCTGTTACTGCCCACGGTGAGCTCTGCATGACAGACAAGACCGACTTGTGCAGGGGCCAGACCCTGGTGAATACCTGCCTCCAAACCCGTCACCACTCTGGGCGGGACTGTAGCCAATCAGGGAGAAGTCCCAGTTCTTCAGATCTGACAGCTGAGCCCTGTCACCTGTGAGTGTTTCAGGGGGAGGGGGAGGTGGAACACTACAGGGAAGTGCAGGGTAGAGGCAGGCAGCTGTCCTAGCTACAGGTGAGCCTTTGCAAACAGGACGCCTTTGTGGGGAGAAAAAGCACCGGATGCAGAATCCAGCCCTGCCAGCCTCAGAGAGCTGGTCAGATCCCTGGACCTCATTCTGCAGTGTGAGACAGAGTATGCAGCAGAGCCAGCAATGATCGTGGGAAATGCCTGGGAGGAAAATGTTGTGGAAATGTATGGTGGTATTACAATCACCAAAAGCTGGCAGGCAGCCAGTGAGACCAGGGTGCCAGCACCCACATACTCTACTAAGTGTCTGGTTACGGAGAGCAGCCCTGGATTTCAGGGCTCCCACTCACCTGTGCCGGCAGGTATACCTGTCGGTATCTTCCTGAGGCTAAACGAATCCTGTGACACCTGCTTGGAGGCATTTTGGCTCTTTTACCTGTGTTCCTATCTGTCAGGCAGTCCAGCCCTCTCTTCCTGTTCAGGCTGAAAGGTAAACTTCCAGCCTGTACTGAGGGCCTTTCAAGGCCACGGCCACAGCAGGTGCTGGTTCCCGCTTGCCTGAGAATGAGGCTTCACGCCTGCACAAGTGTGAGACAGAATTCCCACTGCATCAGCCCAACTTCTCGGCTTCTCCCCACTGCACCCCAGTCCCACTCCACCTCCCCCCACCACGAATCAGCAGAGCTGCGCTTACCTGACCTGATTTTGCCAACTCAGAAATATCCTAAGTGTTCACACCCCGGGACGCTTGGAAAATGTCTCCAGAATAGTCTAGTTTCAACTGGAAGTGACTGATGGGAGTTTCCAGCCACATTATCTTCCCTTGACCTGAAGCCAGTGCCCCGGAGAATCATTCTCAGCCACAGTGCCATGAACCATTAGTCACAGAGACTGTCCCCAGTGGTTTTTTAAAAAATTATTAATAATAGTTAAAGGGCCAGCATTAGGGGCACGATTTTCATGTCTATTGGTTGAAGCTGATTCAAGATCATCCCCATAATGTCACTGACTCTTCATTCTTTGGGGTGGGACTCAAAGGGCACGAGTCACCACCACCTCACAAGGAATTTGACATGAGGCTCAGGAGAGTTTTAGGCACTTGTGAAAGCCACACTGATGGTCCCAGGCCAGGGACTATGTTTGCAGTGGGCAGCTGTTGTCTCTCTCTCTGTGGTCTGGGAATCTGTCACAGGGCCCCACCGGCCCAGCCACAGAATTGGCCCCATGACTCGGGTCTGGCAAATCAGATAGGAAGCCCATCTCCATGTCCACAGTGATTGGTCTGAGTGATGGCCATGTGATGAGCAGGGCCAATCAGAATCTTTCCCTGAGATTTGCAGGTTGAACACTAGAAGAGAGGGGGCATCTATCTCTCTTTGGCTTGTGAGCCATTATAATAGAGATGGAAGCTACTGGCAGCCATCTTTGGCAGGAGAGAAAGTGGTCAACATGTACAAAGCCAAGACAGGCAGAGGCAAAAGAGGGGAAGGCCTTGGCATCATCATTTGAGCCCTGTGACCCAGCTGTGTCCTTGGACCCAGTCCTTCCTCATGTAAGCCAGTTCAGGCCCTGCGTGCTTAAGCTAAAGGTTTCTGTCACTCCCGGCTGAGAACGCTAACAGTGTCTGGGAGCCAAGCAGTGAGGCAGCGGGGTGGCGAGGGCTTTGGCATTATGTGGGTAGGCGTCTGGGCCATGCGTAGGGCAAGTCAGAGATACTCAGGGAAGGGTTCAGCCTGAAGTGGGAAAAGGCATGCCCAAAGGCAAGGGGTGGTGTTGGGCACAAAGGACATCAGAGCTCGAGGCCAGCAGCCAGTGTCAGGGTGGAGGCTGCAGCCCCGTGCTCACACCAGCCTCTGAGATGCCTTCTTCCTCCAGACAAGATGGGGAGCCGGGCAAACTATTGCCAGAGCTGGGGTGATCTGCAGGTCAGATTCTCGCTGTTCCAGAAGCAACAGACGGCTGAATCCCCAGGGCCAGGCCCCAGTAGGACTGAACCAAGACTGGCAGCCACAGCCACAGTGTGGCCGGGATGGCCAGCTGCAGCCTGATGGGCGCGCCCATTGGCTGCGGCTGCACACACAGCCTGCCAGAGGGGCAGCCAGGTCTGGGGCTGGCTTAGGTGGACAGAATGACTCAGGATACAACAACCAGGAGGTCCCTCTGTCACTTGTTCAATACCTGCTGTGAGCCAGGTACACTGCACACGGCACTTCTTAAAGACAAGGAGGTCTGTCTGACCAGTCAGAGGGACGCCAAGACCTGAGCGAGCCTTTCGTGATGCTGTCCCGAGTGGATATGTGAGAGGCAGGGCCCCTGGGCTGACTGCCCAAGACACAGATGCTAACCGGGTAGCCCCCTCTCCCTTCTCCTCTGCCTAGCAGCAGTCCTAATCTCATGCTCCCAGCCCCCTTCCTTCCCCCTGCTGGGGCCCAGGGATCCGAATACCATCACAGAGGAGAGGCCTGGTCAGTGCTTTTTGGTCCTAAAGTCACAGGTGACTGAACATCCGTGAATCCTCTTTCATAAGGATACAGAGGTGTCTCGTGGAGCCCAAAGGTCTAGGAAAGGACTGGAAATGGGCATGTTCAGGATTCTTTCTTGGGCCAGGGGAGATTAATCTGCTCTAGTGTCTCCAGGTCCTCCATCTAGAACAGCCCTGAGGAATTCCCCTCCCTCTGTCTCAGTGACCAGGTACCAAGAAAAGGCCATGTTGCCTTTTTTTGAGCTGAAGCCTCCTGCCTTGTAGTCCCTGCTCCAAATGATAATGACTGGGTTGGTAGGAACTTCCGAGGAACTACCTAGGGCCAGTTCCTAGATGCTGGACTGAGTGACAGGGACAGAGCAGTGACGGGGAGCCTGAGGAGGCCGTGGCCTGCAGCACTAATGAGACTGTGTGACTGCAGGGGAGGCTCAAGGTTGGGGAGGAGCAAAATGAAAACCACAGGTGACCCCACCACAAAAGGCAGCTCTGCAGAATGGCATGGCCTCACTTGATGCAAAGTTGAAAAGGGAAAAAGAAAAAAGTCCCCAACAAGCAAAGGAAACTCACCCTATGACAAAAATATTACCCACGAACATGAGACAAATGCCTCGTGACAGCCCTGGAGCAGGGACCAGGGCTGGTACTGAGTAGGTGGGAAGCATGTATCTGGGGAGTGAAATGACAGCCCCAAGTGAAAGCAAAGGTGAATCAAAGGAACATACTGACTCGCCACTCTCACGTCTGAGGTGAAGAGAAGAAGGGCAGCAGCGCCCTATTTCCTTTGAACAGGTTGGCCTCTCAGAGATGTCTGATCACTTCCAACGTGGCATTTACCCATCCAATCCACATGGTCACTGAAGGCGACCATGACCCGGGCACCATTCTAGGGGCTGTGGCAACAACAAGACACACAAGACCTGCTCGGTGAAACTTCTAGCGAAGGGTCAGATCAGCCGCAAATATGGGACCTGTTGTAGGTGACAAGAGCTAGGAGGGAACTGTCGCAGGGTGTGGATGGTAAGCCCTGAGAGCTGCCATTCTAGAGGGGCAGTAGGAGAGGCCCCCTGAGCAGCTGCCTTTGGAGGAAGTGAGAGTGTGAGCCCCATAAGTAGAGCACCTTCTACTTGCAAGTTACGTTCCCCTTTCCAACACACAGAATGCTGCCAACTGTTCTTTTTAAGCCCTCCCACCGGTGGCCTGCGAGAAGGAGGCCTGGGACCAACCCATGGCTGCCGGTCTGTCACCAGCTGCCCAACACCCATCCCTCCCACATCTTGTCCCCACTTCTCAAGGAAAAAGCAACTTACTGCCAAGCAGTAAATAAAAGCATACTTTCTCCTGCCCACTGAGAGCGGCCACCTCCCTGCACAGAAACAAACTAGAGTCACCAGGGGTGTGGAGTGTGGACGGGCAGAGTTCCCTTGGCCATTTGTTTGAAAAGCAGGCGAAGGAAATGATGGTGCCTTTGCAAGGGCTGGTGGGACTGCCCACCTACTTGAGGAGGTTTCGGAATACACTGTGATCCTTGTACCTTAACCCTCCCTCCTCTCAGGGCAGCATCTCCCCACGGGGGCTGCTGGCCACTGCCAGGGCGGAGTGTTTTCCCCCTCTGCCTGGATGCAGCTGTTTTTGGCTTGACCACAAGACTCTATCATGCCAGAGTTCATGTGGTTATCCAGAGCAAGGGAGGAGGGGGGAATTTCCCAGAATGCCTTGAGAAACCTGAGACACTGAATGGCTTTCAGGGCTTATTGATGTGGCCGGTGCAGGAAATAGCAGTACGTCAATAAATAGTTTTAGGCAGGAAACGGGGCTTAAATGGTAGCCTTAAAGTTTGGGGAAAGGCACTAGGGGTTGCTGGGAGGGAGCCTGCCAGTCATATGAGAGGCCGAGCCAAATACCAGACTTTGAAATGGCTGCCACCAATCTGAGGCCCCTTGCTGGTTCTGGATGCAGGAGGCTGAGTTTGAAGCAGAGCTGGGGACCCAGGGGATGGCTGGTTTCAGTTGACAGAAAAGAGCTCCTTGTTTGAGAGGAGAAGCTGGCAACCTACAATGTGTGTGTCCAGAGGAGACACATAGACTGGTTTTTGGTGGCCTCTGGGCTGGCGTGTTCACAACCCATTTTCCCACCGTTGTTGTGAGAATCGTCACTGCCTGGCAGATGGCTCCGAGAGTTCCACTATCCTAATCCAAAAAATCAAGGAAAAGGGTCACAGGCTACCAATGTCTTTTTAATGTTTTCTGATTATGAAAGGAAATGTTCACAGAAAAGAAATTCAGAAAATAATAAAAAGTTTTAAAAAAATAAAGACCATCCATAGTTCCACGATTGAGAACAACTGCTGTTGACACTTTGGGTTAGTTCTTTTTTTTTTTTTTTTTTAATTTATTCTTGGATAAGATTATACAGTCCCTGCAATTTTGCTTTTGCTTTCTTTACTTAGCATTATATAGCCATTTCCCCCTGCTTTTATAAAATTTTCATAAACTTAATTTTTAATGGGTGCATGAATCATCATTCACTTAATCGTTCCCCTATTGTTGGATGCATAGGTTGTTGATTTTTGTGTGCATTAAACTTATTTTTCCTGTTATTTTTAAATTATTTCCTTACAATAATTATCCAGAAGTGCAATTACTAGGTCAAACAATAAGGACACTTTTAAAGCTTATTTTAAGATTTTTTTTCAGGAAATTGACACTAATTTATATTCCCCTTGCACAAGAGTGCCCGTCTCACTGCATCCTCACCAGCATCGACAACGACCAGTTTTCAGCCTTGCTAAATGTAGTGAATGGGGGAAACGTGGTATTTTCATTCATTTGATTGCTACTGAGATTTGATTCATTTGTTTTCATATGTTTATCAGCAATTTTAAGTTTTGGCATATGAATTATCTTTTAATGCCCTTTTCCCATTTGTCCACGAGAGATTTAGTACTCCTATTACAAATTTGAACAAACTATTTCTATATAAAGACCATTACCCTTTGTCATATTTATTGCAGATATTTTCCCCAACATATTAATTGCCTTCTGAGAGTGTTTATAATATTTTGATGCATTCCTCTGTTGTGTTAAGGTAGAAAGCCCTTCTCCCTTCAAAAATTTGATAAACACTCAATTTAATTTTCTGTAGGTTCTTATGGTTTGTCTTTTTGTTTTTTAACATTTACCTCTTTATTCCATCTGGAATTCATCTTAGGACCCTGGTGAAGGGAGACTCTAAATTATTCTGCCCTCCCCCTCATACTTAGACAGCTATCCCTGCACCTTTACTTCAATGAATAATGCTTCCTTTGCCACTGATTTATGGATCTTCAGGGACCATGTGATAAACCCTTACGATGCCAAATTTGTTTCTAGGCTATCTGATCTAGTTGTCCATTCTTATGTCAGTTCCACACCCTTTTAATTATTAAAGCTTTCAGACAGGTGAAAAGTAATATTAATAGGACTCTTCACAATTTTGTTTTGTTGTGACTTTAGCTATTTCCCCTGCTATTCTTTCACATTACATTTAGGATCTTTTTTTGTTTTTTCAAGTCTCCATTCTCCCTTTCCCTCCCAAGTCCCCATTGGAATGTGGAGTGCAAATTGGTATTGAACCTGTCATGTCAAGGAAAATTACCATCTTGACAATGCTGTCTACCCGTTAAGGCATACGCTGTGTTTTTTCACTTATTTAAGGTTTTCTCTTAAATCTCTCAGTTCAATTTTGCAATTTTCTTCATAAAAATATTGCGTATTTTTTAATGTCACTTAAAAAATTGTATTGCTTTACTAAATGAGCTTTTGCGCATTAAAATATCTCAGTGGTTAATTCTATCATGGAAAAGCTGTTGAGATTTATATATTAATTTTTACATTTAAATACTACTATTAATTAATCACTTTGTTTATAAACTCACTAATTCTAATCTTTATTAGAGAATTCTCTTGGGTTTTGCATATGTGTGTGTGTATGTGTGTGTGTGGGGGGGGGTGTATACTAATCATGTTAAATCATTTTATCTCCTTCCTTCCAAGGGTCATGTATGTTTCTGCTGGTTTTTAATCAGGCCTATTGATGTAAATAATATATTATGTTTATAGATTTCCTGATACTAAATCATATTTGCCCTTCTGGGATAAAATCTACTTGGTTAGAATGGATCTACTTGTTAGTATTTCATTTAGGACTTTCACATCTATTCATATTAGAGATATTAGCCATGGACTTATTTATTTGTAATTTACTATCATTATGAGATTTTGATAATAGGGAACTGGAAAAGCTTATCTTTTTCTATTTCTGGATCATTTTACACAAGAGAGTAGTTAACTTTTTTAAAAGTTTAAATCAACTTACCTTTAACAAATCATAATTTTAGAGACTTCTTAATTCTTTCAGAATTTTTCATTTTGTTTTATGATTTTTAGTCTTTCTGGCCTTTTGGTTCCTTTTTTGGTAAAGTTTGGTGATATTTATTTTCTAAAAAATCACCTATTTTATCATTTTTTCCAAATTAATCAGCATAGAGTTATAAGTAGTTTTTATCATGCTTTCTAAATCAACTTTGTATCTGTTTTTATGTTTTGTTCATATTTCTAATCTTATTTCTATTTCTTCTTTCTTGATTTATGTAGAATTTTCTCTCTCTGTTTTCTAATTAATTAATGTCTGACTTTAATCTGTATCGTTCTTTCATGTATTTCTTAGTTATTGGTGGTTTTCTAATTTTTTGAGTTAAATGTATGGATTAATACTATCCAATAGAAGTATAATATAGTCTTATTAATTACATTATTTAAATTGTTTAATTAATTGTGTTAATTTAATCAGTCAGAGTCTGCTGGTGGTTTTATTTCCTGATACTATATTTTCAGTCTATGCTATTACAATATATGATGTTTTATGTTATCTATTATGGGCTATATTTTTGTTTATATGAATAACCTTTTAATATTACTTAATCAGTGTTATCTTGAAAACTACTTGGATTTTACTAGTGCTTTAATTTCATTTTCATTTGTCAATAATTATTTTTATCCATCCATTTATCTTATCTATCCTGTTTTCAGTTTTGCTAATGGTGACTAGTGTTTACTATTTTTAAAGGCATACTTTAACTTCTATTTCTTTGATTATCAAACCTAAGAACCAATATCTTTGTGAATTTCTATGGTCTAAATCATGAAATTTTGTGTGCTTTATGATCTTCCATCCCTCTCCTACCACTATTTATCAGTTTTTAGTAATTTAATCTTGGATTATTAAGTCACTATTATGAAATTCTTATTAGGATTACATTTAAAAATTAAATGTATTCTCTCTCAAGGATTATTTCTGACTTTCGATTCAGTCTTATAACCAAAATTCTGCTGACTTAACTTCATAAGTCTACCTGCTCTCAGTTTTCACTTCTGGTCCTTCCTATACCATGAATTACTCAAAGTTGAATCATAAATTTTGTTGGCTGGAGCATACATTCAATAAAGCTTTTAATTTTTTAAAATTATTTTTAATTGTGGTTTTTAAAAAGCCATAAAATTTACCATCTCAACCATTTATAAGTGTACATTTCAGTCATGTTAAGTCTAGTTACATTGTTATGCAACCAATCTCCAAAACTACCTCATCTTGCAAAATTGAACTCTAACTCATTAATCAACTCCCCCTCAACCCCTCCCATCAGCCTCTGCAAACTACCATCTTACTTTCTGTTTCTGTGATTTGGCCTACTCTAGATACCTATGTAAGTGAAATACACAATATTTGTCCTTTTGTGATGGCTTATTCATTGAGCATAACGTCCTCCTGGTTCACCCATATTGTAGCATGAGTCAGAATTTTCCTTTTTTAAGGCTGAATAATATTCCATTGTACGAGCATGTAGCACTTTTTCTAGGATGAGTTCGTGAAATTAATACTTGCTATGAACATGGGTGTGCAAATATCTCTTCAAGATCCTGCTTTTAGTTCTTTTGGGTATATATCAGAAGTGGAATTGTATAATATGGTGCTTAATTTTTTGAGTAATCACCATACTGTTGTCTATGGCACCTGCAACATTTAGATTTTTTAAAGATAAGCATGTAGGTGGAATTTTTAAAAACATTTGCTTATATAAGGTGTCTTTCTCTTGCTTTTACTCGTAGCTAGGCGTCTTCTTTTCCCCTCAAACATATGAAAACGTTGCCTCTGTGTCTTTGAATTTTAACATCAAATATAGAAGTATAAGGCCAACCACATTTTTGTTCTTTTGTATAACATCCGGGGTATTTTTTTCCTTCAAAGCTATTTGTAGGATTTTTTCTCATCCTTGAAATTAAAAAAGAAAATGCTCCTGCCAAGTATAAATGAGCTTCCAAAGTCCCTCTATCTGGCAGTGGCTTTTAATACTTCTCTCTTGTATCATAGCTATGAATGAGCATGTCTTATCTTAGCCTTAATGCGGTGCCTGGCACGCAATGGGGCAATAATACTTTTAAAGATGAATGAATGAATGAATGAATGCCTCTAATTTTCCCACTCTCTTCCAGGCCCTTTGCAGGGAGGGGCTGTAGCTGTGTCTCTAGCCCAGTGGTGGGGCCAAGATGGGCCTCAGTCGCCCACTGCCCATAGGCACCCAGCAATGTTCTGGTTACCGCCCATCATATGGGGAGTACAATTTGGGGGTTAGCAAAGGCAGAGAATTTAGGCACAGGGAGTTGAATGGAGGAGGTGACGACTCTGGGAAAGGGGTCATCTTCCCCTTCATCTCACTTCCCCCACCCCAATATTAAGGGCAAGTGAAGCAAGGCTGAGGGTCTCCCAGCTGGGGGACACTGAGGAACGGGTGCTGTGGCCAAAGGTCAGGGTGGTCCTCCTGCGCACAATTGAGTCCTGTCATTCATGCTCCAGCCACAGGTCACCCACCCCCACCCCCTGGAAATCACGGGGTTTACCAGTTGCCCCAGGCCAGCCCATAGCCAGCAGGCACCGCAGCGAAGTGAGTGGCTCCCAGGCCGTGCCCCATGCTCGCCAGGCTGACGCGGTCTCTTGTGCCTCCGCAGAAGGACTTCACGGTGCGGGAGGAGCTGCAGCAGCAGGACGTGGAGCGCTGGCTGGGCTTCATCACCTTCCTGTGCGAGGTGTTCGGCACCATGCGCAGCAGCACCGGCGAGCCCTTCCGCGTGCTCGTCTGCCCCATCTACACCTGCCTCAGGGAGGTAAGAGCGCACCCCTGCCGCGCTGCCGGGCCTCGGAGCGCCGGTGCCGCGTTGGGGGCCAGCGAAACTGGCCGCAGGTACAGCGGGAAGGCTGCGAGGGGTGGACCACTCATAAAGCCATGGATCGTGCGGCAGAGAGAAACGTACCCACCCTCCCCTCACCCCCGCTACCTGCCATGCTTCTGTTTGTTAAAGCTAGCTTTTTATTTATTGGGTTTACAAAAAGGGAAATAGCCCCCCAAAAGTAAGCATTATTACCTCAGACTGCAGGAATTCAGAATCTAGAACACGGCCTGCACTGAGTATTATTTGAATGAATGGATCTATGGACAGAATAGGTTTACCATCGAATTACTTATTTTTTAAAAAATAGCTTCTAAATTTTATCTAAAAATAAATAAGAACAACAGAAAAACTTTTGAATCAAGAAATCAGTGGGGTGCTTCCTGTACTAGGACTTACAACCCACTTTAGAAGGTCACCCTGACTGTTTCCATGGATAGAATTGAAAGGGGCAAATGTGGAAGCTGGGAGCTCCCTAGGGGGCTGTTGGTGTCCTCCAGGGAGAGGTTGGTGGCTCAGAGCACAGCTGTGAAAGTGAGGAGGGCTGTTTGCATTCCAGTTTTGTCTTTGAGTTAGAGCCAGCCGTACCTGCTGACATGAGCCATAGAGAAGGGAGGGAGTGGCATGAGCTCCTCATGTACCAGCCTAGTGGCACCATCGCCTGGGGTGGGGAAGGCCGGAAGACAGAGAGCAGGAAGAAACCCAGGAGTTGGCATTTTACATGTGGGTGACTTGTTGGTCGTCCCGGGGAGCTGTCCCCGCAGTTGCTCAGGTAACAAACAGTGTCTGCAGATCAGGAAGAGGTCAGCCTGGGGACACCGGTTGAGCGTTGTGTGAAGTGTTGATGTGTACTTGGTGCTCAAGACTGGGGACAGGATGGGGTCACCGGAGGAGAGGGTGTAGATGTGGGGGAGGACAGGAGCCAGCTAGGAGTTGGCATGCCAGGAGGGCTTGGGTCCGAGGAGGTCCCAGGAGAGCGTGAGAATCATCACCGTGTTCCTTCAACAAAGCAAGGTCCAGTCCCTACTGCCCATATGCTGTCCCTTCCCACCATGAGGACAGGCAGCCTCTGGGGAACCAACAGGGTCAGGACAGAGAAGTGGCCTGGGTTTGGCACCAGGGGTCAGGAGGCCCGTGGTGTCGCTGGAGTGAGCACAGGGGCCACGCCGGGCAGTTGGTGGAGGTGAGGACGTGAGTGTGGATGAGACTTCAGGGGGAAGTGTTTCTGTGACAAGGAACTTGTCAGCTAAAGGAGAGGCATGGGGCAAGGGACACTTTTATATGTTTGAAAGAAAGATAATAAAGCAATGTAGGAGAAGGGAGAGGGTATGTCTAACTGTCGGAAGCATCGGTTCGTACGAAGAGTGTGCTCGCGGCCAGCTGTGCAGATGCGCAGGAAAGCAGGGCGCACCGGCCGCCCCTGCGGGCTTTGTAAGCCCGTCAGCCCCGCCACTCCACATGGCCAAACATTTCCTTGACAAATGAACTTGAATTCAGACTTGTTTCTCAGATTCAGACCATGGTCTCTCCCACCTTTGTTTCACTCTCCAAGTGTCTTAAGCTCAGAGTGCAGCACCAAGCGAGACCACCACCTTGCTTTTTGCATCCCTTTGGGGATGATGTGAAGGCCACGGGAGGGAGGAGGTTGGCCCGGATGGCCTCTTGGGGTCCTGCCTCCCTGCCTGAGGGGCCCTGTGCCCCTCACAACCCATCTTAAGGCAGAAAGCAGCACTGTTCCAGGGCAGTGACCTGGATTGCCCCAACACGTTCCCTCTTCATGGTCCAGGCACCTCCCAGCGTTGCCGTCACCTGCTCCCCCGAGCAGAAAGCAGGGCTGAACACTGGCCCTGGATGCCGGGGGACACTCTGACACCACCTGAGGTCGCGCGGACTTTCTGGTGTGAGATCCGGAAGGTGCCAGGAGGTCTGCACAGAAGAGAAACAAGCGACCTCCCCTAATGCCCGCTTGTTTGATGCATTAGCCTCCTTGGGACCATGTCACACGCACAAACTGCTGCCATGCTCATGGTAAACGTGAAGAGTAAATAGATCCTCTGTGGCTTGCACTGTTTTGTGGAAGAGGAAACCAGAGCCCTGTCTCCAAGCTGTCTGCTTGAGGCCCCTTAGTGAGGTCACTCGAGAGCACCAGCGCTGGTTCACGTCCTGGCCCTGCCATTTTTATCTGTGCCATCTTGCGGGAGAGTTCACCTGCTCTGAGCCTCAGTTCCTCCGTTGTAAAGGGAGCTCGTTCTGCTTAATCTAAAGGGTTTAGTGAGGAAGATGTGGCAGGGAGGGTGCTGAGCGCACTAGGGCAACTGTGTCGGATTGGGAAAGGAAATGCCCTGGGGCCTGATTCTAGGACAGGGTGGCTCTCGCGGAGCTGGGTGTCCTCCAGCCTGACTTGGGGCCTGGGCGCACACCCAGTCTGAAAAGGGTACGGGGCTGAATGCCCTGTTCAGGAGCCTGCGGCCATTCCATGCCAGAGCTGGCCCGGAACTCCTGAACTCCTGACCCGGGGATCTTTCCAATAGAGAACTTGGCTTCCCTAAAACAGGACCTTAAGAAAATATCAGGGCATGAAGTGTGCCCTTGAGATCTAATCAGTCTCTTTGGAGAGCCTGTGCTTTTCCCAGCTCCCTGGAGACCGACACCTGAATTCTTAGTTACTGCCTCCCCTCCTACCTTCTCTCTCTCTGTCTCTCTCTGTCTTTCTTTCACACACGGACATGCACACACACACTCATACCCATGCCTGACCCAAAACACACTGAGCCAGCTCTAAGAAGTTTCTAGAAGTCAAAGGCACTGCTAGTGCTGTTGCCTCCCTCCATGCTAGAAAAGTTTAGGCCTTTCCCCTGTGGCCACACAGGTGGCCCAGATCTATATAGCACCTGCCCTGTCTTGGGGTCATCTGAATTTCAGAACCGCCCCCTGGGCCCACAGTTCCAGCTGCCCATTAGATACACCCCAGTCGTGCCTCAAACCCCTCCAAGATGTGGCCAGAGCTGTGCCCCAAAGCCCCCCTGCTCAGTCCAGGCCCCCAGGTGGGCCCAGACCCTCCCCTCTTGCCTCCCAGCAGCCAGGCACAGCCCCGGAACTCACCCACCTGCCTTTCCCCACAGTCATGAGCCCCCATTCCATCCTCTGCTCTGCACACACACACCATGGCTTCCCTGCTCCTCTTCCCGCCACGTTCCTGACTCCCACACAAACTCACAGACCATCCTGGTGTGAAGAGGCTCATGTAGAACAAACCTGAGGAAGGTAGAAAATTCTCACAGCCTGGCCTCAGTCTCAGGGTCCCCACGGAGGCCACCATCGCTGGACCTGGGGCTCCCTCAGCCCCCATGCGCCTTTTGGATTGGGCGTGTGCTTAGCCCCTCGGCCCCTTCATACTAGAGGACACCCAGCACCCTGAGCGCCTCCATGACCTCAAACGAGCCCCCTGGGCATTTCCTCCCACACTCCGACCTAGCTGAGTTAACTGTCGTCTCTTGGTTGCTTGGGCTTGAGATCTTGGACTCCACCCTTGGAGTGTCTCTCTTCCTGGCCCTAATACCTCCTCCCAGGCCCAGCGCCAGTCACCTCTTCTGGGACAGGCCTGCCTCCAGCCTTGCTCCAGTGTACTCCGTCCTTACAGGCCATCCTTTTCATGTCACCTCATAATCATATTTACTGCTGATAACAGCACAGTGGACGGCATTGTCCAAAGCGTGTCATGCATTCTTTTCTCTCAACTCAGACAACACTCTGAAAATGATCATCCCTATTTTCCAGAGAACAGAGAGGTCAGGCAGCTTGCTGAGGGCCACACAGTGTGCCAGCAGGCTGCAGTCCATGTTGGAACCCAGGTCTGAGTGCCGGAGTCCCAGCCCCTAACCACCTTGCTTCACTGCCTTGCAAGCAGAGCAGCGGCTACTAGTCTCAGTCCATAGCCCAGTGCCTGCCACATGGCAGAAGCCAAATCGATCTTTGTGGAATTGATTCCGTTTTTTGCCATAAATAACAGTTGCCAATCAGAGATCCTACTTTGAAGGATGGAGAACAGTGATTTTCAGTGAGTCCATTTATTGTTTAAGAGCCAGTGGTTTCAGCCAAGTTGGCTTTCTAAGTGATTGAAGAATGTTATTGATGACCCAAAGCTGTGGGAGTCTCCTGGCCCTCTGTTTACACCTCGTGTTTGCCTCATGAGCTCTTTTTCATTTATTTTTAATGTTTTTAAAATTTCATTGTGGTAAGAACACTTACCATGAGCTCTACCCTCTTGACAGATTCTTTAAGTCTATAAAACAAAGCTGTTGCCTATAAGCACAATGTTGCACAGATCTCTAGAACTTACTCAGCTGGCATAACTCAAGTCTTGTACCCAGTGATTAGCAGCCCCCACTTACCCCGCCCCTCAAACTACCGTTCTATTCTTTGCTTCTGGGAGTTGGACTGTTTTGGATGCCTCATTTAAGTAGAAATAGGAAGTATTCATCCTTCTGGCTTATTGACTGCTTATTCCACTTAGCCTGATGTCTTCCAGTTTCACCCATGTTGTCACATATGGCAGAATGTCCTTTTTAAAGACTGAATAGTATTCCATTGTGTGTCGGGTACCACATTTTTAATCCGTTCATTTGTCAGTGAACATTTAGGATGTTTCTACATCTTGGCTTCTATGAATAATGCTGCAGCGAGGGCTAACACTTCTTCAAGATCTTGATTTCAATTCTTCTGGATATACACACAGAAGTGGGATTGCT
Source organism: Lyroderma lyra (assembly GCA_004026885.1). Classification (NCBI taxonomy): domain Eukaryota; kingdom Metazoa; phylum Chordata; class Mammalia; order Chiroptera; family Megadermatidae; genus Lyroderma; species Lyroderma lyra. Next base: position 55,848 of record PVJL010006550.1, read on the forward strand.
AGATCACGTGGTAGTTCTATTTTTAATTGTTTGAGGAACCTCCCTACTGCTTTTCATAACAGCTGTACCATTCTGCATTCCTACTAACAACATACAGGAGTTCTGATTTCTCTACCCACGTGCCAACACTTGTTGTCTTTCATATGTATGTGCCATCCTAACAAGTATGAGATTGAGTGATAGCTTGCAGCTTTGATTTTTGTTCCCTGATGATTAATGACATTGAGCATCTTTTCATATATCTGTTGGCAATTTGTATGTCTTCTTTGGAAAAATGTCGAGTCAAGTCCCTAGCCCATTTTTAAAATCTGATTATTAGGTTTTTTTGCTTAGTTTTTTTTTGGGTTGTAAGAGTTCCTTATATATTTTGAAAATTATCAGATACATGGTTTGTAACTATTTCCCCCCATTCTGAAGGGTTGTTTCCTTTGTTGTGCAGAAGCTTTTCAGTTTGATGTAGTCCCACGTGTCTAGTTTTGCTTTTATGCTTTTGGTGTCATGTCCTTAAAGTCACTACCAGAGTCCAATTCCATTCTTTTGTGTGTGGATCCCCAGTCTTCCCAGTAAACACTATTTGTTGAACAAACTATTCCTGTCCCATTATTGTTTAGCTGGCACCTTTGTGGAAGATCAGTTGACCATACACGCATGGATTTATTTCTAGGCTCTCGGTTCTGTACCATTGGTCTATCTGTCTGTTTTAATTACCGTAGCTTTATAATATATTTTGAAATCAGGAAATGTGATGCCTCCTGATTTGTTCTTTTTCAAATTGTTTCAAGGTTGTGTTGGCTATCTGAAGTCTTTTGTGGTTTCATATGAACTTTAGAATTGTTTTTCTATTTCTGTAAAAAATGGTGGTAGGAATTACATTGAATCTGTTGGTCACTTTGGCTATTATGGACATTTTAACACCATTGAGTCTTTTGATCTAAGATGAGGAACAAGACAAGGGTTACCCACTCTCACCACTCCTACTCAGCATATTACTGGAAGGACTAGCCAGAGCAGTTAGGCAAGAAAAAGAAATAAAATGCATCCAAATTAGAAAGGAAGAAGTAATTGTCTCTGTTTGCAGATGGTATGATCTTGTATATAGAAAACTCTAACGACTCCACACACACACCCCAAAAAAACCTGAAACTGTTAAAACTAATAAGTGAATTCAGTAAAGTTGCAGGATACAAAATCAACTACATTTCTGTGCACTAATAATAAACTATCTGAAAAAGAAATTAAGAAAATGATCCCACTTACAATAGCATTAGAAAGAATAAAATACTTAGGAATAAACTTAACTAAGGAAGTGAAAGACCTGTACACTGAAAACTGGGAACTACTGATGAAAGAATGTAGAGAAGACACAAACAAATGGTAAGACATCCCTCAAGCTGTTTTGCGTAGCCTTCTAAGGACCCCTTCATCTGTGACTGCGAAGCTTCCGCATGCAGGAGGGATGTAATTAGAGTTTGTGCCTGAGCTAAGGGTGTCATCATCTGCTATCACAGCTGGAGCCGACCTGCCAGCCTTGGGATCTGGTTCGCCCAGCGCCGTCCTCTCCCCAATGCCTTCCTGACCGTAAAACCTCCTCTGCCCCTTCCACTCCTCTGTCACCTCTGTGAGCCAGTGCTGGGTCACAGAGTTACCAGTGACTGCTTCTGTCTGGGCCCCTCACTCCAAGGGCGTTGTTGAAAATTCCTCTGGCAGGGGATGCTCAAGTGGCGTTTCGTACTGGACACGTTTCCTTTGAGCAGATTCTGCCGTGCACCGTGGACCTGTTTCTGTCCACTCCCTGTCATCCTTTCCCTCTGTATCCCAACCCCCACGGTCCATCTCTACCCTTGATTCCCATCTTCCTGCCCTCTTCTGAGTCCTGCAGCCATTGCCAGAGGTCAGGAGTAAAGGAAAGGAGGAAGGGAGGGGGTGGCTCTATCAGGAATCTCTCATCCCTCCGCACCCCTCTCTCACCCCACCAGCCTCTCCCTCTGGTTGGCTCCCTTGCTGTCTTCCCTTCCAGGCCCCAGGAATGCCACCCACCTCTCCCTGCCCTTTCCAGAGGGGTGTCCCCTCAGGGATGCAACTGGCTGGGCCCCTAGAGGAGGCGGGCAGGCGCAGGCCGGGGAGAAGAACACAGAGGGCAGCAAGTCAGGCTTCTCAGGAAATGAAATTGCTCCGTGCAACAATGAGAGAGCCACTTTTTGAACTTTTTGCGTGAGTGTGCATTCAATTGCTCACATTGTTTTGGCTCCAGGGGAAATCTGACCTCGGAAAAGGCTGAGATGAAGTGGGTGTGGGTGGAGATCCTCTGCTATTTCACAGGGCTGAGAGAGTCAAGCAGAACATTCTTCAGAGGCACCTTTCCAGTGGGACCATTCCTCCCTTCTCCAGAGCAGGAGATATGCCCCCTTAGTGGGGGCCGGGGCAGGGCCCACTATGGCCAGAAGAGGCCAAGGTTGCCCCAGGTAACTGTGGACCCTCACCCAGAGTGGAGATTTGAAATTATCCTCCATGCAGCCCAGACTCTCAGATTCTCAACCCTGCACCTTGAGAAGCTTTTACAAAATTATAAATGCTCAGACCTCTCCTTCAACCAATTAAACCAAATTCTGTGGGGATGAGGTTTGGGGGGGTAGCAGGGATTGAAGCTCTCCACGTGACCTCAGTGTGCAGCCAAGGTTGAGAAACATGAGTAGCCGCATCTTACCTGCAGGTAGTGAACGGCCATGGGCGAGCACAACGCTGTGGGAAGAGCAGTTAGAAGAGTCGGAGAGACCTGAGTTTGGATCCCACCTCTGCCATTTACTAGCCGTGAGGCTTTAATCTGGTTCTTTAATCTTTCTGAACCTCAGTGTTCTATCTGTAGGAATAATGAGAGTAATACTAACCCTGCAGGTTTAAGGTTGAAAATCAGCGCAAGGGTCATGTGAAGCAGGTGATACATGATAGCCCTTCCGTAAGCTGACATGTTGCAGTTGAAAGCAAACTGTATTGCAGGCATTGCTCACAAGAGGTGTTACATCACAGGCCACCCCTGGAAGTCAGGTCCATCCTCCTAACTGAGCACCAAGGTCCCCCACAATCAAACACAACACGTCTTTCCTACAGAACCTCTCATGTGTCCTGTACAGCTGCAGCCACACTATTCCTATTGCATTTGCACAGAAAGCCTCCTGCATTGCCCCTGCCTAGAGCACCATCTTCCTCCTCCTCCCACCTGACTCTCGCCCACCTTCCAGGCCAGGTTCACTCCCCACCGAGGCCGCATCCCGCCCTGATTCACTCCTCCCCTAACATCCTATAGAACTGGCACCCCCACAGGACTGCTGACACCTGCTCTCTGAATGTGTCCTTTGCCAGGTGGTTATATTAATTAATGCCTTGTGACCCCTTCTCAGTTGCTTTTAAATCATTTCAATCTTGCACTGGTGCTTGGGGTTAAGCTGAGTCTCATCTATCACGTAACCCCGACTACCTTTGGCTTAGGAACTCCGCATTCATTCAGTAAGCAGTGATTTGGTTTGAGACAACGCTCCTTTTTCATTGAGCTGCTAAGCTTCCTAGCTGTACTAGAAGGAAGAGGTATGAATGGTGATCCTCCCCCAAAAGGCCTACAATCCACTTGGCTACCGCATCCACAGAAATCACGCAGCCGTGAACAGTTAGGATGGATTGTGCAATGCGACGCAGGCTCCAGACAAGTATTGGCAGTGTGGGAGAAAGCCCTCTAAGAAAGCTTTGACTGGAGGCTTGGGGGCCGGAAGGAGCCTGGGGACCCGTCTGTGTCGTGTGGTAGAGAGGGCCAAAGGAGTGAGTTGTGGACTGCCGCTGGCTCTCCACAGGGGCCTTCTGATGGACACAAGATTATACCGAGAACTTCTGAAAGTTTCTAATCCAGGGAGCAAAACCACAGAAAGCATAAAGGAGTTTGTTTATTCATTCAACAAACACTGGGAAAAAATGCTACTTCTTTATTGAATTGAAAGGTCTCCTGGACACATTTCCTACTAGATACGTGCTGAGATTACAAATAAATCTAGGGCTCTCCCTAGCCAGAGGGACTCCCCGGTAGCTCAGGGCATGGTGGAAAAAGGCAGTACTCCCAACAGGGTGAGAGTCGGGAATGTGGGAGCCCTGATGGCAGATGAGACAAGAGATCTGCCTGGTAAGGGCATCTTGGGAGACAACAACCTCGACTCTGTCACTTTAAATTTGTTTTTACTATTTAACAGTCAATCAGCAGACTTAAGTGGGGAGTGAAGGGCTGGAACAAAGCTTGAAAATGCAGGAGAACGTTTCTCTACGAACAGTTTATTATACTAGCCCTAATCTTAGGCACAGGCTGGGCCTGGAATGTTCCTCTGAGAATGCAGCCTTCCCAGGGCAGGTACACAGCCCCTGGGCACTGGCTTAGTGGCAGAGTTCCTCCAGTTCCAGCTGCTGCTGCTATGAATACCCCGGCTTAAGCAACCATTCCTGTAAGCACCGCAGAAATAACTCCCCACAGTTTTGTCCCCTCCAGAACTGTCGTCCCCATCCTCTACTTGGCAGCCAAATCACTCAGTGGTGGGATGCCCCTGACCTGCTCAGACACCCCACCCCCCCACCCCATCTCTCTCTCTCTCTCTCTCTCTCTCTGTCTCTCTCTCTGTCTCTCTGTCTCTCTCTGTCTCTCATGTGCCTCCATCTGAGGCTGGGAGTTCCTTGACCTCCTCCAGATAAAACTCGGGTCTCCCCCACCCCCCACCCTTTAACTGTTCCACTTCCTTAGCCAGACTCTGCAAACAGAAATGTGAAATTCGAAGCCAGTGTTCCTCTTAGCAACCATGGTAACACAGAATCTGATAGAGAGCCTGGAGTTATAAAAATACCAGCTTCCACCAGACACTGGTTTCCACAGGGAAACCAGTCTCAGCACCAGAACCGTTTTTAAACAGTCTTAAAACTCAAGAGATTTCCAAACCCACCTCCCCATGGCTTCAGGAGGTCATCTCCAGCTCCCTCATGAAGGTTGTAGTGGCTGCAAGCTTTGGGTATTTTCTCTGAAGTTTAGAGAGTTAGGATGGGGCTGAGAATTAGGTCACCGTAGAAAGGATCTATGGGAGGAAGCAGTTTTTCTTAAACATAAACTATTCCACATTTTTTAAAAGTGAGATTGGATTGCTGCTAGTCCTTCCCGTTCGCGCCCAAGGAGTCCACAGTGCCACCAATGCTCGTTAGAAAGAGGACAAATGATTTGATCTCTCTCCCCTACAGTGAAAATAGTTTTAATTAACATAACCATTTTCTGGCAGGAATTCTGCGTTTAAGGCCTCAGGCGGGGAGGTAAGAGCTTGAGTGGTCTGAACTTTTCCGCTCTGGACCAAAGAGCCCCGCATCCCTTCCCCCAGCCCTGCCCGCCCCTGCAGACGCCCCCTCGGCCCGGCCCGGCCGGGCGCGCACTCCCTCCTGACCCCAGCGCGGCCTGCAGGGGGCGCCTGGCCTTGCGGGATGGAGTTGGGGTGGGGGCTCTGCACCGAGGCCGAGGGCCGCCCTCGCCCCACACTCCAGACCCGCCTCCGCAGCCCCGGGCAAAGTCGCTCTCCCTGGCTCCCCACCCCCTCCTCCTTCCCGTCCTCCTCCCTCTTATCTCCTGGGGCCATGCCTTGTAATTCTAAAAAATATTCTAACTTAGTAATTAATGTCTGAACTTCAAGAGGCCCTGCTTTCTGCAGAGGCGCGCGGAAAGCGCGGGGGAGGAGCCAGAGCCCTTGGCGGGAGAGGCGGGGCGCGGGTTTTTTCTAAGCTGGCGAGGAGGACGGTGGAGGATAAACTGTTTCTTGCAAAATGCACACACATGTACATGTACACATCTGTCTAGATTTTTAAATCCTTGGGGTTTAAAAAAAATTGAATACCCCCCCACCCGACCCTCCAGTGGCGGTTTCCCAGGAGGGTGACGTCACAGTCTGCTCGGCCAGCTTGGGAGCTGGAGGGGAGGCAGGCTGGGACACTTTCTGAGTGTGTAGGTCTTTGTGGGGGGATTGGCTGGGAGGGAAAGGGAGTGACCCATATTAGAAGATAAGATGCAGGCGCTGTGGGGGCAAAAAAAAATGGCCATCAGGAACTTCAGATAACCCAGAAGTCAAAATAATAAAGTTTGCCTGTTTCCCACTCACAAAGAAGATGTAAATGGCCCTGCTGAATCCTGGCCTGGGCTGGACCCCCTCAGTACCCCTGATCAGTTGCCTCCATGTGGTTTGCCCATCGCAGTCCCAGCCTGCCTAGCCATGCCTAGCCTTCATGCCCTCGGGCTCAGGTACCTTCTACCCAGCAACTGCAGTGCCAAGAGCTGGGCAGACTGCTGGGGCCTAGATGCTTGCAGGCTGTGGTCCCTGCCCTGGCGTCCACGGGAGTGGAGAAGCAAAAAGGCAAATACCTTAACCTAGAAGCTGGTGCAAAATCACACTCTCTTCAGGACCCATGCTTATCTTTCTGCTTTAACCTATTCCAGCTCTCAGGACCCACTGCTTGAATTCAGCAGGTGATGATGCCCCAACTCACTGCTGTGCCCGCCTTCAGATATGAATAACTTTACACAGAACTTGTTGGTCTGGGCCAGTTAGAAGCCACCTTTTCTCTTCTTTTCTGCCCACCTCTAGACCTAGCTAAACCCTGTCCCTTATTAATGGCTTCATTATCACTGCCTAGGCCAGCAGTGATCGGGAGGGAACAGGGGGGCTGGGCCAACTAGGCCCAATGAGAAGAAACCGCCAGGATGCACCTTTCTTGTAGGTAGAATTGTAGGGAGCCAGGGGAGGAAGGCGGACTTCAGAGCCTGACAAACGCAAGCAACTAACCCTCTCTGGCCTTCAGTTCCTTGTCGGGGTGAGGATTAAATGTAATTTAGTAGATTTGCTAATTACAAATTGACTTCCTCCCTTCCCTGTAACAGGACACACAAAACAAAGACATGGAAAACAAAAGGCCTAGAATAGAGGGATCAGTCAGCAGCAATTTTTCTATCTTATAGAATGAAGTGCTTCTCAATGAGAAAAAAAAATGTGAAGAACACAGGAAAATCAGTGTAAGGGCCTTTTGCCCTTGACGTTCCTTCTGGGAGAAAGCCCTTCTTCCACGTGCCCTCCAGGTCTCTGGTTGGCAATCCCTCAGGAGGACCCTCCCTGAACATAACCCCCCAGTATCTGGCTTTCTCTTAGAGTTTTCTTTGTTAATCTGCTTAGAGAGCATGGAAACTCTCTGAAGGCAGGGAATGTGTCTTCTGCTCATGGCTCTATCCCCAGTGCCCAGTATAGTGCCTGACATATAGTAGGTGCTCAATAAATACTTGTTGGACAAATTAATGGAATAGAATGTCTCAATCTTTGAGCTTCCCTGGGCCACACTGGAAGAAGAATTGTCATGGGCCACACATAAAATACACTAACACTCAGGATAGCTGATGAACTTTTAAAAAAAAAATGCAAAAATAAATCTCATAATGTTTTAAGAAAGTTTATGAATTTGTGTTGAGCCACATTCAAAGCCATCTTGGACCTCATGCGGGCCACGGATTGAACAAGCTTTGTCTACATTGAAGAGAGCAGGAGACAGCAGTCACCCTTCTAGAGTTAATCAAGGAAGATTTCTCAGAGGAGATAAATCCAGACTCCTTAAGGGGTCTAGGTGAAGGAGCAGGGTGGGGCTGGCTGGTAGTGGTCCCTGGAGATGAGCTCAGAATGCAGGAGGGAAGAGAGACCCTCCCCCAAATCAAACTCAAAGGAGGTGATTGGTGCTCACAGTACACGTGAACCAGTGCAAAACTGCTGTCAGCCCGTGAAGCTGCCTGTATTCAGTCCCCATGTTTCATTCTAGTTAAGTGGCCTTTTCTCGACTTCAGTCTGCCAGGCTTCAGATGAGATTTAATTAGTCTGTCCAAAGTCAGAATCCCATGAGTCACAATCAGACTCAGGGTGGGCGTCTGTTTCATGGACGGAGGGCCATGGGGAAGGAGTTGTTGAGGGGCCACCAAATGAGCCCCTGCCGTGGACTGTGGCGGCCTTTCGCAGGCCTGGAGACACGGGTGGAATAGCAGTGTCTTCTTCACCTGCCTCTCCCGTGAGCAGGAAGGAGGAAGGAGAATGCACAGCCTGCAAGAGCGTGCTCTGAGGGTCGGGAAGAAGGTGAGAGCATGGCTTGGGGGGTGGGAGAGTGGGGCATGTGGAAGAGGACACCCACAGCACGAGGACAGTGGAAACCTCTTGGCCCTGAACAACCTCAGCACAATCCCGGCTGTGGAGCGACGCTCGCGGTGTGGTGTAATAGGAGTCCCTATGTCGTCGTACGTTTTCCAATGGCTGAATTTTTAAAAGGAACAGGTGAAATTAACCCCAATATCTTTTATGTTATCCAGGATATCCAAAGAATTATCACTGTAGCATGTAATCAGTATGAAAAATGTCAGTGAGATATTTTTTATCCTCTTCTCTTTTCGGTACTCAGTCTTTGGAATCCAACGTGTATTTTCACTTCAAGCACCTCCCCGTTCAGACTAGGCCCATCCCAAGTGCTCAAGACCACATGTGGCTGGTGGCTACTGTACCAGACAACATAGGTCTGGAAGCTAGCTTCTGGAATCCTCAGCCTTTTGGAACAGTTCCGAGTCTCCAAAATATATGGATCCTCAAAGCCTCAAAAGGAATTTTTAATAGCTTCTCTCTTTGAGCACCCAGAGGAATGCGGCATGAGCTGAAGCATTCAAGTTCACGGCCAGTGTGCTGGTGTTGGTGGGTTGGCTGGCTGGAGCACTCTGGTAGGGTCTGCAAAAGGAAATTCTCTGACCCCAGAAGGGGGAAAGGTGGGGAGAGTGAAAGGAGGGGGCAGAAAAGGTAAGAGAGAAGAAAAATGTAGAAAGGTGTGGGGGGTGAAGGCAGTGGGTGGCAGGGGTGGCAGGCTGCATGACAGCTAAGAACAATGCACAGACCGAGGGGGGACCCACAGGCAGCTGCCAGCTCCTGCTCACAAGGGCTGAACAGAAATCGTGGCGCAGTACGAGGAAGGCACAATTAGCTCATTCTTTCGTTGCCCTTTCGATGATGCTGTTGTTGTCAGGACTGCCATTTCTGTAATTAAGACCTTGTCCCTTACTCAGAGGTACTGAAACACAGAAGGATTCGCTGAGTCTGGTTTCCCAGGGTTAAAAGCCAGACTTAGGAAATGCAAACACACTTGTGGAAGTGCAAACACACACTCACTCACTAATTGTCCTTTAATTAAGGCCAAAGCCCTGCTTCAAACAATTAGCTCTGGGAGTTAAACAGTAGGTACAACTCCACTTTTTGCTGGTTGTTCTTCCCTGATGGCCGGGATGTGGCCAGTCTGGGGGCGAAGGGGGACAGTAGGGAATGAATTAGTCTGCTGCTTTGGGGCTGGACTGGCCTGCGCTCTGCTTGGTTTGGAAATGTTAGTCAGAGGAGAGTTTGAGGTGTGGGGAAGAGCAAGGAGGATGTGGTTTGGGCAAGGGGAGTCAGGAGGCTGCCCCAGGCTTGGACAAGGGCCATGGGAAGTCTCCGATGCTACTGCTGGCCACACGGAGGTGGCTTGCCCGGCTGGAGGGCGTGGGCCCAGGAGTAGCTGACTGGAAAGCAATTAGATGAGGTGGGGCCGGCTGGGAAAATACCTGGAATCCCAGGGCCAGAGTTGAGACTTGCTTGGGTAACGCCACAGGCAGGAGGCCTCACGGGTTTGGGGGAGGGGAGGCCCCCACCAGGGAGGGTAGCTGCCGTGGGCCCACTGGGCTGCAAGCCTTTTTTTGCCTCTTGGTGATGGGGAGAAGTGACTTCTAGAGTACGGGGAGTCAGGGGGTGCGGCCCTCTGGAAAAGAGGCGCTCGTCCTGATTACCACTTCCTCTCTCCCAAGCTCTCCCCCGACCTCAGTCTGCCTGCCCTCTCCCTCCCCCTCTCCTCAGACTCCCGGGGCTGCCCCAAGGCCTGCCTGTCCCCCTTTCCTGGGTAGGCAGCATGTGTATAGGGGTGTCACCCTTCCAGAGACTTCCACATTTTAAAAGGAGAGGTGGGACTAGAAAAATATTCCCCAGAAAATACCCACCTGCGTTCAAGCTTGCAGAGAGTCCCCGGAGGCCGTGCTCTGGGAGCTGCCCCGTTAAGAGCCCTGGCTCTAGAGGTGGAAGTTGGGGTTTTCCCATAGGGAAATGGTCAAAGGGGCCCCCAGACCACCCTCAAAGCAACTGTGTAAAGGATTTCACGGCTGACCCAGCCAGATTCGACTCCCACGAGTCCCAAAAGCCCCTGACAACTCACATTTTGCCCCCAGAAGGAATCATAAACTTTCTTTCCCTTCCCCTCCTCTTCCCCTCCCCTCCACGCCCACCCTTTTCTTTCCCCTCCTCTCCCCTCCCCTCCTCTCTTTACCCCTTTGTCCCCTTCACACTCTTCATCAGGGTCAGCAAACTTCTATAAAGCACTAGATAGTAAATAGTTTCACTTTGCAGGCCAAGAGGCAAAATCAAGTTTAACCACCTCCCTGTGATTGGCGCTGCTCTGAGCAGCAGTGCGAAGCCGTGAGAGCAGTCTCTGTAGAAACTGAGCTCTGCCTTGTAATGGGAAGACGTAGGCAATATGTAAATGAAAGAGGGTGACTGGAGCCAGCACATCCTTGTTTATGGACATTGAAATCTGAATGTTATATCATTTTATGTGCCATAGGATATTATTCTTCTTTTGATTTTCCCCCTTGCTATTTAAAAATATAAAAACTACCCGTGGCTCATGGGCCTGTAAAAAGCAGGCCGTGGATTCGATTGGGTCAGTGGGCTGTAGGTGACTGACCCCTGTTCGAGCTCTCTGGTTCTCAACTGGGAAATTACCCTCCAGACGATGCCGATGCACATTAAACTTGAAAATCACTGTCACGGTGGAGAACTTGAATTTCCCAGCACGCTCATGCTGCCGGTAGGAGGACCCACACTGATCAGCACTGACTGAGTCTGACCTTCACCCCCATTTTACAGATGACAAAACTGAGGCCCAGAGGTGACATAGCTCTGTCATGTGAACCCAGAGATAGGCTTCTTCATCTCAGTATACAGAGCAAGATGGCTTTCTACCTCTAGTCACCTTCACAGAGCTACACTGCCAGCTCACACCGCCTGAGGCTCTAGCTGAGACACAGGAAATGCCCAAGTGTCCCCTGAAGTCCCAAAGCAGCACGGCTGGGTGAGTCATTTCCCAGGAAGGGAGGCTTGCACTGAGGCATCTCCATGCTATCAGTCAGCTTTCTCCTGACCACCCTGCCTCACGCTTTAGAGAAACTCCCTGCCTTCAGGGGTCCTCAGAGCAGTACAGAGGGAGAGCTAAAAGCCCCCTCCTGAGAAGGGAAGAATGAGGCTTGCACTGCACACTTCCCTGATTTCTGATCTCATTGTTGGTACTAGCTGAGACCTGAAGCAAGTTACTTAACCTCTTTGAGCTTCAGTTTTTCCATTGTAAAATGGGGAAAGCCCTGCCCCCCAACCTCTGCAGGGCTGCCTTAAGGATTAGGGATCACATCTGTCAAGTGGCACAAAGTACAGAACTCCAATGGTATCTTTATTGACCACCCTGGCATTCTGCCTTAACCACAGAGCTACCCAGCCACAGAAAAAGGCTCCATGATCCTCCTGGTGACATATGGGACTGTGGCAGTGGTGATGTCCTTATGGAGCCAGTCACTGTCGTGCTCCTATGGCATTTCCGTTGGTGATATAGTTTGCAGCATGGAAGTCTACCTGGAGCCTTTCAGGAACCCACTGAACTTGTACGCCAACATCTGTGAACCTGTGTAGATGTGCATTTTTCTGGGAGAGGTGCCAGTCTTTGTCAGATCCTCAGAGGGTTCCATATTCCAAAAAAAGTTAAAGGACACATACCTGTAAACACAATGCATAGGGAAGCACCCAACTTTGGAGAGAAATTCCTGGATGTGGGAATCAGCTCCCTCATCCCAATGTGCTGGGTGCATTGTACATCATCTAATTCAGATCTGACCTTCCATTTCCTCCACCCTAAAAACTGAGACCAGCGTGCCTGTCCCACCAATCCAAAATCAGACAACGTCCTATGAAGGAAAACACAGGTAGGACAGCCAATGATGGGTGGGGCTCTCAAAGTTCCACCGAGTAAGCACAGGGCCTTGCAGGGACCACCCTGCAGGGTAGGCTTGTTTGCTTCTAACTTAATTACACGAGAGGGTTAAAACAGGCGACACTGAGCTCTGGTGATGAGCAGAATGGTGGTGACCCTAGGGAAGGGTCAGTGAAAAGAAGGGGCCCAAGAGGATTATGGGGGTACAGCCCAGGTTCTAGCTCTCGGTCAGGGTATTGGAAGCACAAGTGTATTCCCTTTGTGAAAATTCATCTAGCTGTACACCTCCTGAGGATTTGTGCACAGTTTTGCGTGTGGGATACCCCAATAGAGGAAGTTTTTCTCAAAAAGTGGTCAACGGAGAAAAATAGAAATATAAGCTAAAATCACCCCATTGGAAATTTTTTTCTATATAATTTTGCAGTGAAGTCAGCACACAGCTTGAAGAACGAGTCATTTATATATAAACACAAATAATAGAGTAAGACTTTGAAATAATCTGAAGGCCAGATTCAAGTCCCTTCCTAACCCAAACTGCTGTGTAAGTCTGCTTACGTAACACTGGCTTCCTTTAACCATCTCCCGGGGTCCGCAGGCTGTCTCGGGGCTCTTCACAGCCAGGGTGGGCCTGCCTCGGTCCGGCCGATTTCGGGTAGCCTGTCCGCCAGCGCTCAGCGCACCCCTGAACGCGGGGTGCTGCCAGCCCCGTCCCTCTCCCCTTCTCTGGGCTTCTGACTCCTTCCTGCAGCCCAGGCTCTTCTCTCTCCAGTGGTTTCTCCTCGTCAGCCCCGCAAACCCGTCTGAGCCCGGAAAACCTTCCCTTTTTCACTCTTTTGTCCTCTCCCTGCCCTCTTTCCCCTCTGGTAACCCCAATACTCTCGTCGGTGTCTGTAAGTTTGTTTGTTCGTTCGTTCGTTGGTTGCTTTCTGTTTTATATCCCACATATGAGTGAAAGCACATGGTTCTTGTCCCTTTCCGTCTGATTTATTTCATTTAGCATGATGCGCTCAGGATCCATCCATGTTGCAAACGGCCGTACTTCATCCTTTGGTTGTGGCTGAGTCGTATCCCACTGTATCTAGATGCCACGTCTTCTTTGTCTAGTCACCCACCAAAGGACACGTGGGTTGTTTCCCTGTTTCTGTTATTGTGAATAATGTAGAGCCAGTGGTTTCAGAAGAATTGTCTCCTCACTTGCTGTCTCTCGGAGGATACTGAGCCACAGAGAGCTTAGCTGTGCAGCGTGGCTGGTGAGTGACGGAGGTGGGATTAGAACCCAGGCTGTCTCACTTTACAGCCTTGGTTCCCATCACTGACCTGCTTGTACAACGTCTGTCTCCCCTACTAGACCAGTGAATCTATGAGGACAGGATCCATGCCTCCTTGTTGAATGAATGAATGAATGAATGAAAAATGGTTGCCATCCCTACAGACTCCCTGGAGGAAAGTTCAGGGCCTCCATGCTCTAGGACTGTATGTCTCAGAGAGGCTGCATCCCAGGGTACGGAGAGGCCCTTCTGAGAGGCTGTACCCTGGCCAGCACATGATTTCCTTCCAAGTCAATCCATAGGTCTTCTGGGAGGGCCAGCTGGGCACAAATTCCTGTGTGAGGAAAAACCAATCTAGGTAGACCCTCCACTCGACCTGGAACTCAGTAGAACCAAATAGTTACCCCAGGGCCGTAAGCAGAGAGCCTCTAGCTCTGGAAGTTAGGGGAGCAGGTCAAGGAGGGCTTCTTGAAAGAGGAGGGTCTTGCAGTGGGTCTTGAGTGATCCGGGTGAATGGAGCCAAGGTGGGAGAAGGCAGGCCTAGTAGAGACAATGAGGAGGGAAAAGCCCGAGGTAGATGAGGATGAGACACATTCATAGGCCTGTGAATAGATGGGTTTGGCTGGAGCAGAGGTCTGTGAAGAGGTGAGAGAGGGATGTAGGTCCCCAGGGGGGATGTGGGCCGTGGTGAGCATCTGAGTGCAAGCTAAGCCCTTTTCCTCTTGCATCCTGGTGGTCCAGATGCTGGGTACTACAGAATATTGACTTGCATGCTCACTCATCCAGAAATATCACCTCAATTTAGAAAAAGAGTTGCCCCATTATGAAAATGTCTATTCTGCTAAGGATAAGGCTCCAAAGCCAAACAAACTTCCAGGTGCCAATTACTCTTATCTCTGCCTTAGACTTGGCAGAGAACTCACCAAGGCCCTCCCCAGGCAGCCCCAGGCCCTTTGCTCAGCCCAGGCCTGTCTGCCCCTCTGTTGGGTGGCTGCAGCTCTGAGTACAAATGCTCGTTACGCCTGTTAGCACAGCCCTATTATTCTTTGCTTCATTATCCCAAGCCCAGCTGTCCCTTCCTGTCCAGTTGGTCCCTGGTTACTGTTTTCCACCCAAAGTCACCATAGAGCCAGCTGAGCTCCCTCACGCAGGGGACAGACGTCCAGCCCAGCTTCACGGTGTTGTCCAAAACGCCACCAGCACCCACCGCCTGGTGGAAGACTGCCACCTCTGTCCAGTAACCAGGCTCTGCAGACATTTCTTCTTAAACACAGTGTGCCCAGATTATCATGCTGAAGAGGACATGTTGTAAGCCAAAGCTTCTTTGGAATCCATGCTCAGTGGCAGAGTAAGGGACCATTGTGTCCCTTCTCCAGCTCCTCACGGGCCCTGTAGTCACTGTGCCCTCCCCACTCACCTACCCTGTAAGTCTCAGAGTGGACACACCCCTGGTTAACTTGGGATATCCTGAAGAACCTTCTAAGAAGCTTCTTCCCAGGCCCGAGGGAAGGTGGGTTGGCACAACCCTGCAGATGACCACGTGCCCTGGTCCTGAGCGGGCGGGGTGGGGGTGGGTGTGCAGGGGGGCGGGCTCTGCGCTCAGGGAGGCCCTTGCTCTGAAGCCGGTGGGTCACCCTCTGGCTCCACCCTCCTGACGTTTCCCTCTAAGGCCGCAGAGAATTCCGCGGGCTGTCCGCAGTGACCTCCCTACCACCCTTCTCCTTTCTAACCAAACTTCTGTGTCTGGCGTCACCAAGCATCTTGCCCCCTCACGGGGTGACCCGTCTCCCCTGAGCTGCCCACCATGTCCTGCTGTACCTCACCACGGAGAAGGCAGGAGGGCGCTGGGGGCGAAGGCGGGGGTGGCCTCGTCCAGGGCCTTGGGTGGCTGGACAGTGGCTCAGCCGCCCGGGAAAGCTTGCCCAAAGGAGGAAGAGTGTTTCGCAAGCGAGGCTCGGCCCTCTGAGCCGGCCGGCGGCCCTGGCGTGCGCTGGGCCGATTAGGAAATCGAGGAGCCGCTCTGTCTGCTTTCCAGCAGGCGCCACTTCTCTCTTTCCACTGCTTTGCCCAACTCTCGGCCCTGGCTCCGGGGCCCGGCGGCGGGGGCGGGCCGGCCCGCATCCTCTGCCACAGGCCTGGTGCCCGCCGAGGGCCCGCTCTTGCCCCAGCTAGTGCTGTCACAAGGGTCCCTGGGCCAGAGCTGCAGAATCACGCTGAAAAGACCAGCCGGCTGTTGGTGGCCATCTCGGGTGGGAGGACAGGGTGACCCTCAGGGAAGGATTCCAGACCGTTTCCTTCTGGGTTGAGCGCCACCGCCCTTATCTCCTTTCCTGCCAGGCAGGGACTCCTCACTAGCCACACTCAAATGAAAACCCCACCCAAGACACGCAAGCCCCCACATACTTGAAGGGGGAGGGCCTGCCTCTGGCTCCATTCAACCTGGCAGGTTGAGAAGAAGAGCATCCAAACAGTGGAGCCACCTTGGTGGCTGCTCTGAAAGCTCTTGGACTGTCAATCAGTTGAGATCTTTCTTGCAGGAAAAACAACCAGGGTGGGAGTGGGTGGTGGCCAACGGCCAAACACTGGGTTTGGGGGTGATTGGGATAGAGATGGGGGACCATTACGGGGCCGGGTAGGACAAGGGGTGGGAGACGTGAATAAGAATCAGCATGCATTAGTCAGGCCCTCACTCCGGCGTCTTGCAGGCCCGAGTGTTATTCCCACGTCATAGAACATGGGAATAAGCGTTGGAATACGGAAATGCAGAAGACTGAAGCCCTGAGATGTCCACTGTGAGGGCAGAAAGCAAAACCCTGGCCTTGCAACTCATAACGCTGTGCCAGGCTCCATGTCGCACCTAGAAGAGCAGCCTCCCCTGATGTGCAGGCTTGCTTTGGGCTGCGCTTCTTGGAGGCAGGGGACTGGCCTAGTTGACCGCTCAAGGTCTTATTCAAGCCCAGCAGTGGCTGGTTCTAAGGCGAGTTGCTATGGGAACTATAACTTTGAATTTCCTGGCTCTGGGGCTGTGAAAATCACAACCTGAACCTTCCGTTGATGTGGGTTTCTAGATTAATTTCCTGTTTGATTGTTTACTTTAGAGAGCGGAAAATGCCTTTGCAGGCAGCTAGTTCCCTCCACCAAGACGCTGATCACACCCTCCCCCCATAGCCGCAAGGTCAAGTCCAGGACTCAGGTGGGTGGAGGTGGGGAGGCCAGGGGATAGGGCCAGGGGCCAGGGGTAGGGAGAGGCACAACTAAGAGCAGGTGGCGGCCTGGACTGCCCCTCCTGCCCTGCCCTCTCCTTGTGCCAGCCAGGCCCCCGCCCGGTGACCTGTGGGTTCAGAAACTGCCCAGGGAGGGGTGTCTGCCCACTGTCTGAGTCCCAGGTCTGGCCCTCAGCCAGCCCAAACCCCTCCCCCCGTCTCGGGGAGCCGTTTTATGCTGAGTCAGACACAAGATGCAGCCATTTCATCACAGGGGCATCCAGAGGGTACTGTGAGATGGGTGAGGGTCCCCGCTACCCCAGGACACCCCGTGCCTCCAGGCTGGGCACTGCTGGCTCAGCTCCCCGGGGAGACTCGGGAAATAACTGCTCTCCCAGGGCCCCGGTGCTCGGGCAGAGAGCCCTGGACTGCGTCCCCAGCAACTCCATCCTGTTCCCGGCTCCGGTCCCCGGGGAGTGGTTAGCCCCGCGGGCTCAGCCCCTGCAGCAGCTGCCATGATCTCCTGCAGTGGTGACCACCTCTCACTAGGAACATGGCTGCTGTGTCACCTTCAGAGCCCTTCTCCCACCCCACCTGTTAAACCCCCAGGGCTGGAACACTAAGCCACTTTAAAATTGGGACCCTGAGGCACCAGGAGGGGGCCTGGCATAGGCTAGGGGTCTACAGACCAGTCCGATGGTAATCTTGGGGAGGGGCCACCCAACCCCTGACTGCCCCTCCCCTTGTCTAGGTGACTGTGTCTCAGTACAAATCGGGGCACTTTTGAGCGCGAAAGGGATGCTATTACTAATCACTTTGGGTTGACAGGTGAAAATCAGAATTGTCCCAGGCAAAACAAAGGGTGGGTTTGTGTCCACTCTCCATGAGCCTTATTTATGTGGGACTTAAGCAGTGGTTATATCATTTGACTGTGGAGGCAGATGAGACCTGGGTTCAAATCCTGGTTCCCATTGTTTGTGTGCTCTTGGGGAAGTCATGCCCCTCTCTGTGCCTGTTTCTGCAGCTGTAAAATGAAGATATTACAATAGTATCTAACTCAGATTAACTGGTAGAAGGGTAAAATGGATCTTAAAATGTGCACACAGCACAGAGCTTTGCATCTAGAGCAAGCACTCCAAAACTGTCAGCCAGGTGCTGATTGACAACCCAGAAGGTGTGGGGCAGCCCCCAGGAGACCCCCCTCTTGAAAGGTGAAACTTCAGGGCTGCCTTAGGCAGTTTCTGTTCACCCTTTAGGAGGGATCCATGGATAGTGAACACAGAACGAGCCATGGAGAGAACAGGCAGGCTTCTAGAAGGAAAGGAAGCATAAAGGAGAAGCTAGGAGGTGTTGACAGTGGTCACGACCAATGTCCCTGGGGTTTCAAACCCCGACCCAGGGTCCTGGGAACTTGTGGCTGCAGGGACTCCATGAACAGAACTCGCCTCCTGTCCAGGCCACTAGCCAGGGCTTGGCCCCCCAGAGGAGCAGCTGGAGCCGTGGCCCCGTCCTCTGGCTCCAGTATCTGCAGGATTCAGTGTCTTCTCTGAGCCCCAGATTACATTTCCACCCCCTGGGGCCAGCTGTGGGCTGAAGCATTCCCCCATGTGACATTTACTGTGGCCACTTTGTACAGGGCGGTTTGCAAGCTCGGCAGGAAGGAGGCTAATTATTGCCTCTGGGGCGCCGGGTCTGCAGTCAGGGTGCCCGCCCGCCTGCCCGCCGCAGTGAGGAGGGCCAGCAGCCAGGCCACAGGGCACAAGCTTGGACTGAAGTCCAGGTCAGAACCATGAATTTCCTTGACATCTGACTGTAGCCGCACTGGAGCTCCTTATTAGGCTAGTAGAAAAGTGGCATTCGGGGCAAATTCCCCTCTCCTGGGATGTCTGCAGTGCAGGCAGGCGCAGTGATGGTAATCAGTAGTGAACGAAAAGGGACACTAAGTTCGTGGTGGCACTGACAGGCTGGGCAGCAGGAGCGTTTACACGTGCACCTTCGCTCACAGCGATGCTGGCGCCTCCCGTCCCTGTCGGAGGGAGGACAGTTCTTCTCTTCTCTAAGGCTGATCTTTGTACTGGAGCCTCTCGTCTCCTCCCGATTAGCCCTTCTCTCCTGCATTCCACCCACTCATTTGACAGTCTCTTTGTCCTAGCAGGTTCTCTTCCTCTTCCGTAGGTTCCAAAAAATAAAAATAACAAAAGGAAAGGAAAGAAAAGAGAGCGAGGAGAAAGGGGGGTTGGAGGACAGAAACCCCCAAAGAAAAAGAAAGAAGTGTCCTCTTGGGGTCCCCACTTCCCGACCCCTCTCTCTCTCTGGAACCCCATGTTACCCAGGCTTCTGCCTGCCCCTCCCCAGGCAGTGCTGTCATCGTGGCAAAGGTCGCCATGCTCTCCTACTCACCACACCCAGGGAGCCCTGGGCATTGTTCATCTTACCTGACCTCTCTGAGAATTTGACACTATTGACCTTGTCCTTCTTAGAACTTCTTTGGCCTGTGTGACGTCACTTCCACCCACTCCCCTCAGCTCCCACCCACTCGCCCTCGTCCTCCTCTGGGGGTTCCTTCTCCTCTACCACCCTTTATGTTGCTCTCTCCAGGTTTGGATCCCTAACCCTCTTCTCTTCCCATGTCTTCTGTGCCTTCTCCCAGGACTGTCACTCACACCTGTGCCTTGACCAACTCCTGGGCACTGATGAGCCCAGATGTCAGTCCCCCACTAGTCACTGTCCCTAATGTGCCCAAGGACCGTAGACTCAACATTTCTGACCCTGAGTTCATCCACATTCCCCCAAGCCAATCCTACTGCCTCCCCAGCATCCCTGGGGGCACCTCCGTGCATCCAGTTGACCAAGCCCCAAACCTGGGGGATCTCCATCTTCAAGATTGTCCTTTTCTCCTTAGCACATCTCCTCCCACCGTGCCTGCCTCCATTCAGGCCGTCCGTCCGAATGACACACAGCAGTGTCCTCCCCGGTCTCCTCGCCTCCAGTGCCACCACTCCAGTCTGTCCTCCACCCTGTGCGATAAAGATTCTTCCTAAAATGCAAATGTCAGCTGCCTGCTCTCTAGTTCAGATCTTTCAGTGGCTCTCTAGTCCCTCGGGATAAGATCCAAATGCCTCGCGTGGTATCTGGCACCCTTTAGGGTGGGGCCCTGGCCTTCTTCGCCATCGTGTTCTCTCCCCCTCACCCCAGCACCATATATGCAGCCTCTTGAAATACTTGTTATTCACCAGTGCGCTCTGCTTGGCCACATTTTTAGCCTTTGTGCATATGCCACATGCCACTGCTCATGCCACATGCCACCACCACGCCATCCTGTGCTCCGACCCTGTACACCTAGCACCTTCTCTCGATGTCCCCCTCCCAGACTGTACAAGTCCTATTTTCTCGTCGTCTCTGTACTTACACAATATGGGGCACACAGCAGGCGTTGCATAAATGTTGCTGAAAGAGTGGATGGAACAATCGATGGGCGGATGGATGGATGGATGGATGGATGGTGGATGGATGGATGGATGGATGGATGGATGACCTGTGCATAGATGGAAAGAGGGATGGATAGATGGAGGTGCTGGTGGATGGATGGTTGCATAAGTGGGTGAAAAGATGGATTAATAACTTGGTGGGTGAGGAAGTAGGTGGATGGATGGGTGGATGGATAAATGGGTGATTGGACAGATAGCTGCTGGCCAACACAGACACAGAACAGGTAAAAATTCAATTTTGTGGAGGCCCAAGTTAATTATTATCACCAGTCATCAAAATTAAGGATTTTAAACTCCAACATGCAAAATAAAAATTAGCTAATGCGGGAGAGATTAAAATAATTCTCCCAGATAGAGAATGCTGACTCGGGACTTCTGTGTGTCCTCCTGTTCTCCTTGCTGTCTGTCCGGCCTGTTCGAGCCACTCACCTCCTGAGCCTCAGTTTCCCTGTCTGTTAAGTAATGATAATGCCTGTGGCCTTTCTCTGTCTCCACAAGAGTGTCAGGAGGGTAAATGGGATGGTGCATACATAGCGTGTCCAGTTCTTCAGGGAAGAGACATGTTTATAAAGATGCACATTTAATAACAATAATCACACCTTACATTGGCATCAAGCTTTTTCACATGATCTCAGTTGACTCTCAAAACAATTCTAGACAGGTATTATCTGCATTCTCAAGTGAGGAACCTAAGTGCAGAGGACCAAGTGACATACCTAGGGTCCCTCTTTGGTGAGTCATAGGTCTTCCAAGTCCAAGCCTGCTGCACATTTGGGGTGGGGGGCCGCGGGGGTAGCTCCCTGGCTGGGAATCGAACCCAGGCCGCAGTGTTGAGAGCACCGAAGCCCAGCCACTACACCACCAGGGAACTCCCCACATATCTGCATTTTTTTTTTGGCAGGGGGGTAGTTCCCTGGCTGGGAATCGAACCCAGGCCACGGCATTGAGAGCACCGAAGCCTTAGCCACTACACCACCAGGGACCCCCTCCGCTGCACATTTTTGATGGCAGCTTTTTTCAGATAGGCTTTCTCCTTCCCTGCCTCCCTGAAGAGATCCAGACATCATTGACCCCATTTTTGATGACTCCAGGTCAGTGTCATGAACTTTGTCCCTGTACTGTCGTCTAGATTTAGCTGTCAATGCCAGTCCAGGTCCAGCAGAGGTGCAGGGTGGAGGGGCCTGTACGTGTACCTGAGGGCACTGCTGAGGTGCAGGTGGCCCTGTGCAGATTCTCAGTCACTAGGCCCAACCACGTGCCAGGCCTGGGAGCCATCTCTCCTGCCTCTGCCTCGTTCTCCTCCCTCTCCCCTTTTCCTCCGCTGTCAGTGGTGCTCCCTCAGCCACTGCGGACCGCCACCTCCCACTCTGGGCCCTTTCTTCTCCTCTTCCACACTGTCAGCTGCTCCTCCCGCAGCCCTGGCCCTTCCGTAGACCCACCCGGCCAGTCAGAGCTCTGGATTGTTCCCCCACAAACCAGCCAATCACAGGCTCTCGGAAATCTCACTTTTGCTTCCTTATTGCTGCTCCCAGCGCACCGTGGGTCACCCACAAAGGAGTTGGGGTTCCTGCAGACAGGGTCTGAGCTGAGCTTCTTCTGTGGCCGCTTTAGGCTGTGTGGGTTGGTTCTACAAGGTTGAAACCGTGCTGCTGGTGAGCTGAGGTGGTCCGGGTGGGCTGGCCAGCCTGCCTCCAGAGGCCACTCACTCCTTGCTGATAAGACAAGAGGTTGTGACCTCCAGGGCTCACTCCCCTCCAGCACGTAAGGCAGCCCCACAGGTCCTTCCCCCAGCACCCTCTTTCCTTCCCCACAGGGTGGCATCCCAAGCAACCAGCCTGGCTCCATCCTGGGCACGCCTTGGGCAGCACACCCATGCCCTGTGGACCTTCCCCTGGGAAGGAAAGCTTCCACCAGGCTGCCTTTCTGCCTGGTTGCTCTCAGGCCTCCCACAGCCTGACTCGGAGCACCTTGGCCTCTCCCCGAGGGAGGATGTGATGATGGGTGTGCCCACAACAAGTCTCAGGCAGAGACAATAGGACAGGAATGCATTAGCTTCCGAACAAACACTGTGTGGGCTCGCACAATTGCCTTGGATTCTCGTCCAAGAAACACATTTCGCTGTTCGAGGGCGAGGAGGGCTGGCCTGCCCCAGCCCGCCCACACCCCCTTTCTAAGCCAGAGACTTTGATGAGTGGGCTGCTCCTCCCCCCAGCCCAGGGCCTTCAGCCCCCGTGGGCACGGCTCTCCTTACAAACGGTGGTAATAACAGGGAGAGGGACAGCCCTGCCACGAGAGAACGGCCGTAAGAGTGCCCGCTCCTGCCACCACTATTTTTTAACCATTTTTTTTATTGTGGTAAAACATACCTAACATCAAATTGATTATTTTAGCCATTTTAAGTGGACAGGTCAGCGGCATGAAGCACATTCGCACTGTCCTGCCACTGTCACCACCACCCATGTCCAGAACTTCCCCATCTTCCCCAGGTGAAACTCCGTTCGACTTTCTGTCTCTGAATTTGGCCGGTCCAAGTACCTGGTGTAAGAGGAATCACACCGAGTTGTCCTTTGGGGACCGGCTTATTTCACGTAGCACGATGTGCTCACGGTTCATCGTTGTCGTTGGTGGCGTCAGAATTCTCCCTTCCGAAGGCCGGATACGCTCCACTGCATGCACCTATCCCATTAGTTTGTCCATTCATCCCTCCGGGGACACTTAGGTCACCTACACCTCTTGTTTATGGTAAATAGTGCTGTTGTGAACATGGATGGACAAGTACAGGTTTGAGTGGCCACTATTTCGAGGCTGTTGTGGAGTTAAATACAGCATTATCTCCAGGAGATCCCACAGAGCAAGCGAGCTCATCAGCCCCTCAACACACCCGCGGGGATTTGTTCATCCGAAATCTAGCTGTCTTTTAGGAAAAAGCAGGGCCCTGAAGACACGGAACACTGAATGGGGAAGTTGGGGCCCTGGTGGAAAAAAGTGGAAAGATCCTGCACTTGGGACACTGTCCTCAAAGGCCAAGTCCGGGACAGGTTCCCTGGCAGCCATCGATCACCCAGAGGCATGACAGCCTCTAAGAGGGCACTGAACAGGGTCCCAGGAGGGAGCCCCTATAGAGTGTGTCAAGGGCTCCCCGGATTGAAGCAGGCCAGCCTCTAGTTATGGCACCAAGAGCCACTTCCTGGCTGTGACAAGTCCCCCTAAGTGGGGAGTCGAGGGAGACGCTCTCCACAGCTCCTCCCTAAGGCTCTGTGTCTGCTCCCAAAAGCTGGCGAGGAGAAGCAGTCGGCTTTAGGGGAGAATAGGGCGTGGTCTGCAGCCAGGACCCCCTTCCTGAGCTCCACATCCCCGCATCTGTGAAGGACGAGTACAAGGAAAAGACCCCCGTCCTCCCAACTTCCTTGAGAAAACCCAGCAGGCCACTTGTACTGTGTGATTTTTGGCTTAACACAGACGTTCCCAAACAAACAAGTGAAAGATAAGGTTCTGGGGTCGAGAGTACCTCCCTCCCCTGAGTCTGTCCCCTGCCCCTGACAGCCAGAAACCCAGGGCCCCGCCAGGGAGAGAGCAGAGAGTGGCATGGGCATGGCCGCCAGGAGTGGGGTGGGGGGAGCTCGGGCATGCAGAGGGGAGGAAGGGACACGAACGGGAAGTTGGCCGGTCACAAAGATGCGGGGAAGAAACGAAAGAGAATAGGAAGACATGGAGCCGCTCTGCAGCTGTGGACCGTCCCAGGGAGCAAACTGAGGGTCGGCAGGCCTTGAGCGGTGGGAGAAATGAGAAGGAGGCGCCTGCTCATCAGCTGACAAGAACTCGGAGGCTCCAGGCGGCTTTCCACGCGGCTCAGAAATCCCCAGGGCCACCTGTAGGGAGGAGCGCTTCCCCAGCAGCTGAGACTTGGTAGGCCCTGGCTCTGCACAGTGTGTCCCATAACGTTACCTCGCTTGCCACCACCACTCCGTCTCCAGGAGTTCCCGTGCCCCCTGTCTTGTACTTTCTACCAGCAATTTCTATTATAAAGAGTTTTTCCCCACAAAGCACTGCAAGACGCCTATGAGGAACGAGGGTACCGTCAGAAAAAGTCCTAGCAAACCCAGTTCTGATACTAGGCCCTGTCTTCCTGCAGAGAAAAGGGGGCTAGGCCTACCTCCCCCCGCTCCCCTGCCCCGTCCCAGGCGGTCATGGGGCCCTCCCAGTCTGCGCACCAGCCCCTCCCAGAGCAGACTGGGTTGGATGCTGGACTCAGGTGCACACCTGCTGCCAGGTGAGGCACCTCCCCTCAACTTTTTCCAGAACCCACTTCCTGCTCTTCACTCTGGCCTTTTAGATCTTCTAGATAGGGAACCCCTTCCCTGTGTGCCCCCTAAAGTCCACCTCCCCACCCCCAGGCACCGGCTTAATGGAAGCCGCCTTGGCTGTTCATGAGGGTCTGCACCCCTGGGAGGGAAGAAAACTCCAGAAGCAGACACCGGCCGGGATGGGGAGGAAGAGCTGTGTGCTGCAGAGTATTCCGCGGTGCGACTCACTGTGCTTTTTGAACCTTTCCCCTTGCTGTGCACATTCTGTCTTTTCTTCTATCAATAGTGCAGCGAACGCCTCGTATCCATGTCCTAGTTGCATGCGTGTAGGTGCGTGCGAAGGATAAATTCCTAGAAGTGGTGTCACTGGATCAGAGGGTTTGTACACGTGCAGTGCTGATGGTTATCACAAAATTGCCATCTAGACTAGAGAATCACATCCACTTCTGTTTTCACAAGCGCTGTGTGCTTGCTGACCCATCGATTATAATTTTGTGCCAGATCTGCTCTGGCGAGAGGGATATGTGGGGGGGAGGTTCCACATCCCCCTTACTCTTGGCCTTTTCAAGTGTGTGCCCCAAGGTGACCTGTGAAGCAGCTGCCTCTGGGGGGTGGCCTTTCTCGCAGACTCCCTGCCTCCCAGAGTGTATCGTTAACACCTATTTCCGAGTGCCTGCTGCGTGCCAGGAGCTGTGCCCGGTGCTGGGGAGAGCGGTGGACAAAACCAAGGCCCTGCTCTTATGGAGCTTGCCTTCTGATGGGGGAGGCAGACAACAGGCAGACAAGTAGATGGTGACAGGGGTGAGATTTGCTAGAGAGAGAAGGAAAGCAGGAGGCAGACGGTTACACACAGGCTGCTGTCAAGGAGGCCCTGACTGACGAGGTGACATTCCGCAGGGCCCTGAATAAAATGAGGGGGGAAGCTCTGTGGATATGTGGTGGCTGAGTCCCCAGGTGACCAGAGCACAGGCGCTGGAGTCAGAAACGTGTCATTGGGTAGAGCACGCACACCGATGGCCGTCAACGCCTTCACATTGCGTTGCCCACACCGTTCCCTCCCCTGGATTGTCCCTGGTCTCTGCCTGCTCATCACTGGAGCAGTTTAAGGCCCACCTCCACCCACCTGTCCCAAAATGGTTCCTTTTCTGCATAGCTGCTGAGCCCAGGTCTCCACCCAGTTCTGTCCAAGATGCAGTGAGGGAGGAGGTCCAGTCCCTGAGAGCATCCCTGGTCCCTGCCGGGGCCTTGAGGGCCTGCACACTCGCTGAGCTGAGCTGAGCGTGTGGCTCCTCCAGCCCTCCTGAAGCGAATGCTTGTGGCTCCTGCTGGGAGGACCCCTGGGCTGGGTGGGTGGGTGCAGCAGGATGGAAGGGAAGAAGCAAGGAGGAGGAGGTGCGGAATTTGGATTTCAAGCCTGCAGTGGGCACAGTGCCCCCGGCTTGTGTGATTGCACCTCTGGACGCTTCATACCGGCGTCAAAAACCTTGACTCCGGTGCTCAGGCAATGGACGAGCATGGTCACCCTAAAAATGCCTTCCTCTTGTGTTCTCCTCACCCTCCACCCTTCCTTTAAAACAAACAAGTGAAAGAAAAACCACAGAAATCCTATCAGCCAACACTCAGCGAACCCCTTCTGTTGCCAGGAGCTGCGCCAGGTGTTACAGGGCCTCAGAGATGGGCATGGCCCTGCCCCTGCCCGCAGGGAGCCGGCCATGCAGACTGGAAACTCTTTTCCCTTGTGTGGAATGTCGTGGGTGAGAGAGGCATGGGGTCCGCGGGGAGTGGGAAGCAGGACGGGGCACCATGGGCTCGGGCAATCCAGAAGTCTCCAAGGAGAGCGGGGATGTGACCTGGGCCTTGAAGGACAAAAAAGAGTGGAGGACTGGGAAGGAGGAGTCCCCTGGAGCTGCTGGTCTAGATCTGGGGTCACCTGATGGGCATGATGGTGGCTGTGGCGGCGAGTGGGAGAGGTGGAGCTGGAGTGTATTCGGGGTTGGGAGAAGAAGCAGTCGCCAGCGAAGGGGACAGTGCAAGGAGGGCTGGCGGGGTCTGAGGACAGCAGGATGGTAGAGCTCCACTCAAGCTGGGCCTGGAGACAGTTTTACTGGGGCGTCAAGAAAAAAGGAATTTAAATAAAACAAAACAGAAAACGGCAAATGTGGGCAAAATCAGAAGGCTCAGACCTCGCTGGAGGGAGTGCAAAATGGTGCAGCCATCGGGGAAAACCGTCTGCCCGGTCGTCGGAGAGCAAACGCGGAGGGGCCGCACGACCCAGCCGTGCCCCGCCGAGGCGTGGGCCTGCGAGAATGGAAAACGCGTGTCGCCGTGACAACCTGCACACGCACCTTCACGGCAGCACGGTTCGTGATAGCCAAGAAGTGCCAACAACCCAGATGTCTACCAGCTGATGCGTGGACAGACAAAACGTGGCGCAGACACACAGCGAAGTATTAGTCCGCCGTGGGGGAGGGGAACTAACTGCCCACGGGAGGGAATGAAAATATTGTGGGGCTGAAGAGGGGTGATGGTTACACGACCTTGTAAATATATTAAAAGTCACGGATTTGTGTATTTAAAATGGTGACATTGATGTCAAATAAAGTCTATCTCGATTTAAAAAGCAAGAATGGGACGAGGCAGGTAGAGGGAAGCCAGGACAAGGGCATGGCGGGTCCTGGCTCCGAGCAGCCCGACCATGGCCTTGGCCGGGAAGCAGTTCCAGCCTCTGGGTAAGTCACTTTGGCCGTGGTTGATTTGTTTTTTATTTGATTTTGGAAGTCCTCCTGCAGTCAGGGCCCAGGAGTGCCTGAGCCCGTGGCTGAGCCTCTCGCCATCATCAGGAAGGGTGCGAACTAACTCTCTGAGGACTTTTGCTGACCAGTTGTTAGCAGCTTGACCCCGCCATGTTTGCCACCGCCTTCAAACCCACCTGCAGCCCTGCTCCGCCCGGGCCTCTCAGCGCAGCCCTCTGATCCGAGCGGGGCGCCCTGGCTCCATGACCACAGTGGGGCTCCAGCAGCTCAGATCCCATCAGAGGAACCTCTGCTTCCTGGTGCAGTGTTTCCGCTGCCCTCTGACCTTTGGAGCTGCTCCTTCCAGGCTACGTCAGGGCTGGGGCTGGGCGGGGAGGACCCAGCTGCTGGGGGGCTGGGGGCTGGTGCCCTAAGTCGTGTTCTCCACCCCTCATTCCACAGCTCTTGCAATCTCAGGACGTGAAGGAAGATGCCGTCTTGTGTTGCTCGATGGAGGTAAGCAGTGTGGCTCGGACCCAGGGTGCCCCTC
Organism: Lyroderma lyra; assembly: GCA_004026885.1. Lineage (NCBI taxonomy): Eukaryota > Metazoa > Chordata > Mammalia > Chiroptera > Megadermatidae > Lyroderma > Lyroderma lyra. Next base: position 83,510 of record PVJL010006550.1, read on the forward strand.
ACGCCCCACCGTTGTGCATTCCACAAGTCCAGGGCAAGGGTGTGTCGAGAGGGCTTCCTGAGTGGACGTGAACTTGTGCATCCAGAATTGTCAGCCCCAAACCACAGTAAATGTTGATGGGAAGGCCACCCCTGCTCTGGATGGAGGGAAGGAGAACTGCAGCTCTCCAGAGAGAAGCACCAAGTGCTTCCACCAGGCACACCACGCAAATAACTTAGGACATTCCAGGTGACCCCCGCCCTGCCCCCAGCTATCCCCTTGGGTTTTGGTGCTGTGGGGTTGGGGGAAGGTGTCTGACGCTCGAATCCACCATGTCGACATGGTCAGTAGCCAAGCAGCCCCCTTGGGAGGGGCCACTCCCATCCTCAAGGTGTGGCTGCTGCTCACTGAAACTTCCTCTGAGGTCTTTCTTCAGACCCTTGGCTCTGGCCTAGTCATAGGCTCAAATCTTTGCCTGGGACAACAGCCCCGAGTTATTCGAAGTGGAGTGCAGTGAGGGGAGGGACTTCCAGCACGAGCATCCTGTGAGCACACCTCTCAGGTGGAGCCACTCCCAGGAACCTCAGCCACCAGGAGTGCTGGGAGCCCGGCAGCAGCCTTAGGTGGCTCCAGCTGGGTAACCTACGTGGGGTTTGGGGCAAGGGAGAGGCCGGAGAAGGAGAAAGCATGGTCCCTGCCCTCAGCTTCTAGGCTCTCTAGAGCTAGCTCACGCACACGTGTGCACACGCAGAAGTGGATGGGGCAGTGTAGAGCATAAATGTGGGTCCAGACCGCGAATCCCTGAGGAGTCATGGGAGAGGGGTCGAGGTGAGCCTTGAAGGTCTTGTGACAAGGGCAGAGCCTTGGAAACTGAGGGCGGTTGGGGGGATCAGGCTGAGGGGAGGGCCGAGATTACCATGTTTTGCCGAGTATAATGCGCACCCACATTTTTGGCCCTAACTTTCAGGGGCAAAAACTCTTTCATTTTAATTTTCTAATTTAAATTCTTTTTGTTTATATTTAGGTATATTTATATATGCTTGTCTTTGTATTATAAAGGAATTTTAGCATTTATTTTTTTAACATTATGGTACAAGAAATTTTATGTAACAAATAATTTTAAAACACAAGAACAGATACAAGATAGAAATTTTATCTACAAAATATTTTACATTTAAAAAAGCAATGATCATATTCCAAGGTATTATTTTGCATATGGATATCATTTTGATTTCTAGAGTTACACTTTTAATTCATAAGCATAAATAAAAGAATTGAAAAACATTTATATAAATATGGAATTAGTACTACCCAGGTACAACATGCATCCTTATTTTTCCCTCACAAATTTGGGCAAAAGGTGTGTGTTATACACAGCAAAATACGGTATAGAGGACCACAGACTGCTGGCTGCGTGTGCACACATCCAGAAGACTGGGGCTCCTTCCCACCGGGGCTTTTTCTAGATCACCGGGGCCTGTCTTGGGGGCCAGCCCTTTGGCTGCTCTTCTGCCCCAGTTTATGTTTCTCTCCCCTTCATGTCACAGGTGTGGGCAGAGGTCATTGCTAGGGGTGAGGAGGTGGGATTGAGGCAGGAGAGAAGGAAAGAGAGAAATTGGGGACCTCATCCTGCTCTCAAGTTCCACGTGGACCCACGGGGGTAATAATGACTAAGCTCGTTTCCAGAGAGACATCCTAACTAGTGAAAATTAATGCAATACAGCCTGGTCACTTTGGAAGAGAGCAGGTCACACAGCCTTTGAGGGTGTGGGTGACAGTCAGGGGAGCCTTCCTGTAGGAGGGGAGGCTCTTGGATGAAAGTGAGAACCAGTGTGTCACTGGAAAGGGCTCTGTTCAGCCCTGGGCAGCAGGCAATATTCTGTTCCCTCTTACTCCTGCTGGCAGAATGCTTGTAAATGTGGGCCCTCTCCCTGTCCTCCCTGTGGCACATGGCCCTGGGCCTGCCCCCAGCCCACCCAGCCAAGGTGGGTCAGGGGACCCCTGTGGGGCACCTGTCCTGTCCTAACTAACCCCTGCTTCTCTGCCTGCAGCTGCAGAGTACAGGCCGGCTGCTGGAGGAACAGCTGCCCGAGATGATGACGGAGCTCCTGGCCAGTGCCCGAGACAAGATGCTGTGCCCCTCGGAGTCAATGCTGACCCGATCACTGCTCCTGGAGGTCATCGAGCTCCATGCCAACAGCTGGAACCCTCTGACGCCCCCCATCACGCAGTACTACAACAGAACCATCCAGAAACTGACAGCCTGACAGCCAGGGGGCCTGGCGGGCGGCCCGAGGGCAGCTGGGGCCCTGGTACACAGGGCCAGATGGACAGGCGGGAGGACAGGGGTGGCCCTGGCAGGAGAAAGAAATGGGGAGGAAGGCAGGCAGAGCCGGCGGCCAGTCTGGAGCCAGGCTGGGAAGGGATCAAATCCCTAGGAGCTCCCCGCCCCCATCTGAGCCCTCGCAGCCCAGCATGCGGCAGCCTCGCCAGTAAGGGAAGCATGTTTCTTTTTCACGGTGGCCTGGCCCTCGCCCTTCCTCACTCTACCCTCCTCCAGTCCCCTCCCATCAGACGCATCCCCCGCAGGGCTTTGTGCAAGGGGTTTCATCTCTGTGGCTCCTCCACTGGGGCTGGGGTACTGCTTGGGTCAGAAAGGACCTCAGGAGGCTGGAAATGTGGGTCGGAGTCGGGCTCGCATTGTTCCCGCATGCTGTCAGCCGTAGTCGCCAACTGGCAGCAGGCGACATGTAGCAGATGTCCGAGAGGACAAAGGCAGGCACGGTCCCCACCAGCCGCCCGTAATTGACGGCCTTTGTCTGCACAGTCGAGCTGGGGGACAGAGGCCTTCGTTCTCCTAGAACCTTCATTCTTCACCCCCTCCACCCCACCCCCCACGCAACTTCCAAGTCCACCCGGACCCGCAAGCCTCAGGCCCTGGGGCTGGGAGCAGGCGGGGCAGCTGGAGTTTGCAGTTCTGCTTGCACTCTTTTGTTTTATTGTGTTTTATTTTTCAAAAGTCAGCTGCTTTGAAGTCTCCTCTCTCAATGAAAAGAGCGGCGATGTGATCACACAGACAGCACGGAGGACCCCCTGATTAGTGGGAGATCAAACCCGGCCCCCTCTGGAAGGATTCTAGCCACAGACAGCTTGCCAGTAGCCAATTAGGGTAATTGGAAACTTCTGCCCCAGCAGGGGTCCGGGCTGGAACTTGTGCTCCCCAGCCCCTGGCTTCCAGCCCCTCCCTTCTCCTGTTCTGACTGCGCCCTCTCAAAGGGCTGATGCCATCGCTGCCAGGTCCTGGCCCGGGGCCTTGTGATGAACCAGGCACAGGACAGGCTGGCAAATGAAAACCAAAACCTAGGGGATGTTTCCCTCTCTACCCACAGGTCTTGTCCCTCGCTCTGAGTCGGGGGGCAGCGGCGGTGGGGGCTGCCTTGCTCCCCAGGACTCGGAGTTTAGCTAAATGGGCTGTGTCGCTGCCCTAGCCTCATCACAGGCAGGAGGCAGGAGCCCAGCCCTTCCACAGCGAAGGTCCATGTGCTCCAGGAGGGTTCTGGGCACTGCAGCCCAGGGCTGTTGGGAATGGGAGCATTCATTGAGTCATGAGCAGGACAGTCAGGTGACCAGGCAGAACTGCCCAACGGGGCTTTCCAGACTGGGAACAAAGTTGGGGCTTCCTGGAGGAGTCGGGTCCTGGGGAGCAGCCCCTTCTCTGTTGGAGGAAGACGGGAGGTTCTTATTGGTGTCCGCACAGCCCCATCTCTGAGGTCCGGAGCTCACACTTTGATGAGCCCCCAGAAAATGACCTCAGCCCAGCAGCTCCCTTATTTACTCCTTTACTGAGGCCAGTCACTGCCTGGATCACCGGAGGCTGCCTGGCTGCCTGGCCCAATCAGGCTGGCCATGAGGTGGCTGGAGGAGGTTTCCCCTTGTGGACCCCGAGTCGGGGAGAGCAGGCATGGCGAGGAGAGGAGCAGGTTTCCCAGGACGCGCAGACTTCCCCACCAGCTACAACCTGCCGACCAGTCCCAGGATGAGAGCCTGCGTACAGCACCTGCCAGGAAGCCCGTGCTAACCCTGGCCCCGGCCTTTGCCTTCTCCCAGCTTTCTCAAGCATCTCCTCAGCAGGCACCTTTCGTCCCGGCACACCTGAGGCCACACGGGAGGCCTTGAGGGAAGAGCGAGGCTGATGTTAACGGAGGCTTGGGGAGGGCCCGGGGGAAATCATGGTCTCCAGGAGTCAGGTGGCCCCAGCCAAGCAAGCAGCCTCTCTCCCTGCCAGTCCTAGAAAGATGCACCTGTGCTGACCTGGGCCTTGCTTCCCGAGAGAGAGAGAGAGAGAGAGAGAGAGAGAGAGAGTGTGTGTGTGTGTGTGTGTGTGTTCGCACGTATGTGTATGTGCATCTGCTAGAACAAAATGGCCCCAGAAGAAGGAAGAGGCCTAGAGTGGGGGTGCATGTCGACGAGGCAGGAGAATGGGGTCTCTCGTTCCTCCCCTGGGTCAGAGAGCGCACTTCATGCAGGGGCGCAGGCACTGCGCACAGGGGCTGCTGATCCCTAGGAAGTGAGACCGGTTGGATCACGGGCACCGTGGGCCTCATGCTGCTTCCTCCCAGCAGCCCCCCTGGGTGGTCTTGCCCCAGGGCCAGCCCCTCCTTGACTGTTAGGGCCAGAGTGTGAAGAAATGAGATATAAATATGTATACATATATAAATATATTTTTAATTACGTGTCTTGTCACAGTGGCTCCAGACATATGGTTTGCCTAGTTTCTTCCATTGCTTGAAAGCACTTCCTGACCAATCCGAAAAACAGTTTAAGCTGTTTTTCTAAATGCAGGTTGCTGCAAGGAAAACGTTTAAAAAAGAATTGTGTGTGTGTGTTTTTTTAAGGAAATAATAGTAAAGCCTAAAATCTGAAACTGAGGCAACTTCCCACGGGAGACGACTCAGACAGGAACTGGGGAGCAGCAGTGGGCGCCCCCCAGGACCCCACACACCCAGGCCGCACCCTCTGGGTGAGTGAGGAAGGCCATGTCCAAGTTGACCTCTGAATGTATTTGATGGGGAGGCAAAACTGGATACTGTGTTTCTAAGGCTTCTGTTCTCCCTGCTGGCCGGCGGCTTCCGGGGCACGCTGAGGAGGCCAAGTCCGGCCATCTGATGTTCCTGTCTCCGTCCCTCCCGTGCCAGTCAAGACGAGGTAGTCATTGTTTTCCTCTCGGGCAGCCAGCTGCTCGCCACAGTCCTGCGTCCCCGGCCCTGTGGCTTTGCCTAAGCTCTGGGGCCGCAGCCTCCAGAAGGCTTCTAACCTCCCCTGGACAAGGTGGGAGTCCCACCATCCTCCGTGAGGAGTGTGCACCACTAAACCCAGTTTCGTCTGTTTGTCCTTCCTTAACCAGTCAGTCTGTAAACCTTTAAGGTTTGGGGATCGCCCTGTCCAACCATGTAAATGTCAATGTCGGCCGAGTCGGTATTTATTCTGATTTTTATTTTATTATGTTCTCTGGGGGAGCGGGAGGGAGGTTGTGGGAAATGTACCACTGATCACGCCCTGGGCAGCTGCAGGAGCAGGAGCCCAGCCAGCCAGGCTGCCACGAGGCGCAGCCCTGTGGGGCCGCCCCAGACGCCAAGTCCTGGTCTTATCAGGCATCAGAAAGCAGCCAGAGATCCTCCTAGGACAGACGCGGGCCCTGCCCGCGGAGCCCTGCCCCTCGGCCGCTGGGCGGAGGGGGCTCTGCTGGGAAACCTCTGGCTGGGCCTGCGAGGATGTGGAGTGGAGAGATGACGGCTGTCCTCTGCTGGGGACATTGCGCGGAAGGGCTGCCCTCCTGGCCTGGACCAGCTGGGAACCTGGCGGTGGGACCTACCTCCCTGGAGCAGGGGCCTGGGGCTTCCCGCCAGAGCTGCCGTGGAATCCTGCTCACGCAACCACTTTCTCCCCCTCGGTATGTCCCGCTTTCCAGCTGAACCCAAACCACAAGTGGGTTTAAAAAATAAACAACACCAAAAAAAAAAAAGTGCCCTGAATCCGTGTTCTTTGTGGGTTGGGCAAACAAAATCTTTCCCAAAGGCTTTTGTGCCTCAGCTGCTACTGGCAGAGGCCTCGGAGGAGCCCCTACCCAGGCGATGAGCTAATGAGAAGGTTCCCCACAGTCTGGCCTCCATGCAGAGCAAGGGCAGGACCCCGGGGCCTGGGAAAGGTGGGAAGTGGCCTAGGAGCATGTGGGTGAAGGACACTCATGCCCCTCAAGCTGGGAACTGGCCCGTCCACGGTGGTGGTAGGATGAAGCCGGTCCTGCAGAAAATGGCTGTCACACTAACGATCTGCTCTGCTGCCTGTTTAACCACCCCACCACCGCAAATCTACCCCTCCCTTGGAAATGTCACTGTGCATTTGGTAATGACTCATTTGAGGAAGACTGGGGCCTAGCAGCTTCTAAAAGTCAGCAGCAAGTGGCTGTCCGGCCCCAGTGGGTCAAATCAGCCTTTCATCAAAGGGTCCCAAAGGGACCCAGTGATTTATTTTCCTGTGATGACACGTCCCTTGTTTTGCACAACCCCTCCCTGTGGTAAGACTCTGGGGATGTTGCCTCCTGGTCACAGGTCCCCCTTGAGGGTTCCTGCTGACTAGAATTTGCCAGGCTTTCACCTCCTCAGGGGGGTGACCAGAGCGCCTGCCTCTTGGCCCTTCCCAGGCCAGCCCGGGAGCCCGGTGAGGGCCTGTTGAGATGGGTCACTGCCCTGTGCGGAGCCTCATGGCGCAGACAGCCAGGGCGCACAGGGTGATAGAGGGACGTAACATTGCCATTAAACGGTTGAGATATTTGTCAAGACAGATTTTTTTTGTTGTTCTTGTTCTTGTTTTGTTTTGTTGTGTTACCAAACCGCAAAGGAGGAGGAGCAAACGGCAGAGGTGGAAATGAAAGGGGTTCGAAGGTAAGAATGAGAACGGGGGAGGTGGAAATCTCACTGACCAGTACTCACCAAAAGAGAGGAGCGTTTCCCGGGTGATGCAGGTCTGCTTCCAGAAGGTCCTGCGTAACACGTCATCCAGATAATCAGTGTTTCCAGCCTGCATTTCACCGCCATCTCTGCT
>PVJL010006551.1:0-31264 GCA_004026885.1 Lyroderma lyra
GTGTGTGTGTATGTATATATATAGTGTGTGTGTGTATATATTGTGTGTGTGTATGTATATATATAGTGTGTGTGTATGTATATATATAGTGTGTGTGTGTGTATATAGTGTGTGTGTGTATGTATATATATAGTGTGTGTATATATATATATATAGTGTGTGTGTGTATATAGTGTGTGTGTAATTGTATATATATAGTGTGTGTGTATGTATATATATAGTGTGTGTGTATATATAGTGTGTGTATATGTATATATATAGTGTGTGTGTATGTATATATAATGTGTGTATATATGTATATATATATATAGTGTGTGTGTATATGTATATATATAGTGTGTGTGTATGTGTATGTATATATATAGTGTGTGTGTGTGTGTGTGTGTGTGTGTGTGTAAAGCAAATAAGGCAGGAAGGAGGGTGTGAGGGAAGCAGGTCTTTAAGAGTATCTTCAGACACACAAAACTGACAATGATTATGTGATTCTAAGCCTGGCTCTGCCAATGACAAAATAATGATAATGGTGACGGCAGCTACCATTGGTGGAGCTTCTCCTGCATGACCCCTACCCCGCTCCTATCCTCTTTACTTCTCCTGAGGCTCTGCATAGCCACAACAATAACAATAAATGACAGTTAACATTTACTAGCTGCTAATGGGTGCTGCTCTGAAGGCTTTATCAGCATTAATTCATTTAGCACCTCCAACAACTCTAGGAAGCTGATACCATTCCCATCATACGGATAAGGAAGCAGAGACCAGAGGTGAAGCAACTTGTCCAAGGTTAAACAGCTGGAAGAGGTCAGAGCCCAAATTCAAACCCAGGCCCTACATCGAGGGCACATCTCCCGAGCCCTTGCCGTGGGCCAGTCTTCCGTGAGTCACCAGGGAGGGCGTCAGTGCTATTGTGGTCTATGGCTGAGGCTCAGACATGGTAGGTCTGGCTCAGAGCTCTGCTCTGGACCCCACACTGCCTCCCTAGCCTGCTGCCTTCCGAGGGGGGTCAGGACAAGTCACTGCCCGTCTCTGGTTCAGTTTCTCTTCTGCAAGTGGAAGGGTCAGGCCAGGTGTTTCCCAAGGGCCTCTGAGAAAAGGAGAGGGTGCACTAACTGGATTCTGAGGCTCTATCCAGCGGCAAGTCCTCTTCTGCTCCCCGGCTTCCTGCTTCAGGTGACAGCTCCAGGGCACTTGGACCCCTATAATCTGCAGTCATGGCCTCTTGGACTTCAGGTTCTTCCAAGCCTGGAAGCAAGAGGAAATAGTGGGTATGTTTTGTCAGTTTGAGGGTGTTAACTATCACAGGGAAGTTAGCAGAGCCTCCACATGTGCTCCGTGGCCATATCGCAGCCGAGTGAGCTGAGTGGGGGCTGACCTGCTGGCCTCCCTTGTCTCCGCCCACAGCCCTCCTCACATTGCTCAGCTACTGATGGCAGCTCTTCCAATGGCCAATTCGAACCCTGGGGAAGCTTCCAGAGCTGGAAGCAGCTGCAATGTTGCTATGGTAACAACCTGCTCACCAATGCTGCTGGAGACGGAGGGCCGATGGCCCCCAACACACAGACCCAGATAGCTGGGCCTCTTAGATGGCCTGGACTCTGGGCTGGAAACATCTGCAGTCCCCGCTCTCTTGGGCTCTTCAAGGCTGTGTTTCTTATGAGAAAAGGCTCTCCTGAGGCTAGGCTTCTTCTCCTGGGATTTCTTCCTGAGGGCTGGTGCTGGATTTTGTGGAGCCACCTTTGGCTGAGAGGCTTGACGTTGCTGTGGGGGAGATTAGAGAAATTGAGGTGGGTCCCTGACCTTGAGGAGAGGGGAAACCTCCCTGAAAAGCAACAGCAACCAAGTGCTTCAAGGTGGCTCCAGGCCAAGGAAGTGACAGCCCAGAGCAGGCCTGGAGGACAGGTGGAGCTTGAGCAAGGAGGAGGAGGAGGAGGAGGCAGCAAGCCCCTGGGGACCTACACAGTTTGCTCCTCACCTCTTCTTCCCACTGGTCTCCCACTTTTTGGAGCAATTGCACAATCCTCCGGATGATGGCATCCTCTGGAAGACAGTGAATATACCCAGTTAACTTTTCTAGATGCACTGAGAACTCTTTTCACTGACTGTCTTGGACTTCAGAGACCAACGTGGGCCTTCTGTATTCAATGAGGGTCCCCTTAAAACAGCTCTTTAGGCCACAGAAGTGGGGGAGAGCACCACACCCCAGGGGCTCTTCCTTCTGAGAGAGGGTTAGAAGAGGACTACACCAAAGCATGACATTTTATGCAGGAAATTCTAGGTCAGTCCTTCAAACATTCCACTTGTGCCTCCCTATTTCCTTTGAACTTTACAGATCTGTAACTACCTGCTTTGGGTTCAGCAAGCTGTGTGACATTGGGTACATTTCTTAATCTCTCTGGGCCTTTATCTCTTCCCCTGTGACACGTGGCTCATAATCCCTGTTCTGCTTCCCTCAGAAGGCTGCCAAGCCATCAAGTGAGGGACTGGGTGTGGAAATACTTTGCAAGGCTAATGCTGACCTCCCAACCCGCCAGTGGGAGAAATGGTGGCGACCTGGGCAAAGGTAGCGGGCAGAGGGCGGAGGGACTCCAGCCCTCATGACACAGCCTGCCACGTTATGCCCCAACCACACTACCAAGTCTTTCTAGAGGCTACAAGCAACATTAATAGTTTTCCTTAATACCCAGTCAACCTGTGCGGAGACCATCCACCCAGAGTGGCCTCTGCTAGGTGCCAGACAATCAGATTACACGAGAGGACGTGCAAACAGGATTCCCGCTTCCCAGGCTGTCCACAGGCTTTTTCGCCCCTCACCCACCTCCCTCACTTCTCTCTCACTGTTAATCCTGTTTGGCTTTTGTTCCCCGGCTCAGTCTACCAACTGATTCCTTCTCATGTGAGCCAACAGTCAGCATGTAACATAAACATCCTGCAAACTAACCAACCGAGTGCCTTTCCGTTACTCTTTGGCTGATGCATAGCTCGTTTCATATCTTTAAAAATAAGCCCATTCTTTATAGGGAATTAGGTTCGTGAAGCATTACTAATTTTGTTAGGGGCAATAACAGTATTGGGCTTGTGGATGAGACTGTCCTTATTTCTTGGAGACTGGTGCTTAGGTCTTTAAGGATGAAGCATCATTTTACTTAAAATGGTGCAGCGACAAAACTCTACACACAGAGAGCACATATGGACAACAGTTAGCAACGGTGAGCATGTGAGTGTGCACAGAACTATTCTTTCCACTCTTGTATATATTTAAATACACACACACACACACACACACACACACACACAAGTTCTGTAATCCTCTATTCTGTATTTCTTCTATAAAGTTAAAAAAACTAAAACAATGTCCCACGCTCATTAACGCATCAGCAGGAGCATTTGGCACCAGTCACTGTCCCTACTGTGAAACTCTAAAATAAGTAAAAGTGACCAAAAGCACCAGAAGGGGCAAGATCAATACATGCATTTTGAGCGTGACCACCCAAGGCCAAAGCAGACGTCCAGGGCCATTGGTCTCATTTGGTGATGGCCACCCCAGCTGCAGGCAAAGAGGACACTAAACGGACCCTCACTCACTGTCAAGCTTTTTGAGCTCCTCTTCCTGCAGGGGGCCTGTGGCTTGGGAAGAAGGCTCCGAGCCACCAGCACCCTCACCTTCGAAGGACAGATGGAGATCGGAATCCTCCCCGCCTGGAATAAAGAGCAAAGCAAGATGTGGGTGTGGGTGTGGGTGTGGGTGTGGGTGTGGGTGCGTCAGCGACATCCTTCTGACTTCGTTAATCAACACGAGAAACGGTTTTCCTGGACACCCCCGTCAGCTCTAGCCTTAAACCAAAAATCAGAAACCTGCCAAGGTTTCCATCTGAAAAAGAGGCTGCCCTGACCCAGGCTTCCTGTCTCCCACCTCTCTTCCCCACTCACATCCTGGATCTGAGTTTTTTCTCCCCATTTAAAGCGTGGTGACTTTTGAGTGTTACAGGGCAAAGCTCCATCTCCCTGCAGTGTCTATGGGACATTCAGCTCCAAAACGCTTGGAGTTAGAAAAGGAAGGCACCTTGGGGACCAGCTCCCCCATTTTACAAATGAGGAATCAAAGGTTCCAGAGAGAGGCAGCAACTTGCTCAAGGTCACACATCAAGTTCATGCCTGATGGAGTCAAGTCTAGAACCAGCATGCCAGCACCCAGTTCTGCCGACTTCCCCAGCGCCCATCCCCCAGTCCTCACACAGGCACTAGCGTGGGGGTTAGGGCTTCCCTCCTCGCCTCCCGGACTGATTTCCTGTTTCTCCCTGGTTCTAGCTCCTTGAACTTGAGCACTTAACAACTACAGCTGTGTCTCTGGAGCACTTTCCAAGTGCCAGCTCTGGGCCATGGCCACCCCATGAGACAGCAGCAGTTATCGTCTCCACTTCATCAATGAGAAAGAAGTCGAGGCTCCGAGCCCCAGGGTACACAGCTAGCACATGGTGGACTTGGGTTTGACCTCAAGCTTGCAACCACAGTGCTGTTGTGTCTCAAAGAAATTTCACAATGCTGTTGCCCTTGATAGTTGTCCCTGATGGTTGTCCCACCTTCCCCTGCTGAGAGGTTTGAGGAGCCAGCTTAGAGCGCCCTAGCCCTTGGGGGTGGGGCGGTGGGGTTACCATGGAAACGGACAAGGTCTGCTCACCCGCGGGGGCTGGGCCCGGGTGGGCCTCCGCAGAGGGCAAGGCGGCAGCCGTCTTGGGCAGCGCTCCCTCTTGGTCTTCAGCTTCCTGATCTTGGGCCCCTCCGGTGTCCTCATCAACATGCTTCTTGTGACTGTGTTTCTTGCGACTGGCCTTCTTGCCGTGGACTTTCTTCCTGGGGGCTGGATCCCTGGGTGGCTCAGCGGTTTCTGCAGACTGGGGGAGGCCCTCCTTCCCCTTCGCCCTCTTGCTGGCCTTTTCTTTGGCCTCCTCAGGACCTGTCCTCAGGAAAAAGTTCAGCACATTCTTCAGCCACCCCTGCTGGGCCCGCTTCTGGGCCTTGTCCTTCTTGGTGTCCTGTGGAGGCCTCTGCTCACTGGGAAGAAAGTCCGTGGTCTGCTCCAGGCTGAGGACTGTGCCCAGAGTACCCTGAGCCTCCTCAGACTGTGCTGGGCTCTCGGGACGTCTGCTCCCATCACTGGCCATCCGTGGACACACCCGCCTGGAGAGGCTGGCAGGCAGGGAAAGGCTCTGGCATTCCCTTGACTCTGAGTCTTTCCTAGGGTTCTGCACCCTGTCCAGAGACCTGGCTCTCCTCTGTGACAGAGCCTTCTTCGGGCCCCGTGGGTGCTCCATTGTGCTACAACCAAAACAAACAGCTCCCTTAGGAGAGAATCCCCAGGTAGGTCAACGTGGTGACGTGTACACCCATCCACAAACGTGAGTAACCTCAACTCTCAAAGTTGTTGTCCCATTTAAACTCCTTAACAGCCTTGAGAGGGAGGGCTGTCCTTGTCCCCATTTCCCAGGGAGGAAACAGCAACGAGAGATCATGCCCCAGATCTCACAGCCGGTCCTTAGCACCCCCAGAGCCCCCAGAAGTAACACAGCCCTGCCAACCCTTTGATTTTAGTTATAGAGACTGATTTTGGACTTCCAACCGCCATAACCGTAAGGTAGTACATTTGCATTGTTCCAAGCCCCTGAGTGTGTGGCATTTTGTGACAGCAGCACTAGGAAATTAACGCAGCTGGAGTAAGAGGCCAAGGCCTGCCCCGCACTAGCCTCAGCACCTGGGTAACTCACACACATTTTCTGGTCCAATGTCCTCATCTGAAATGTGCCTGAGACCCTCCTGTCTACCTCACAGCTTGTTAAGAACATTTCACAAGACAGCTCAATAAATGGCAACTCTGTTCTACCAATGGCTGAACACGAAACTTTGAAGTCATCCCTGACTCCTTTCTTCCTCTCACACCCCACACCTGGTCCATCAGCAGGGCCTGTTGGCGCCACCTTTCACCATGTCCTGACCTCAACCACGTCTCCCCACCTCCTCCTCCACCACCTGGGTCTAGGCCCCATCTTTGCTCACATGGACTATTCCAGTTACCTCCTCACTGGTCTCCCTACTTTCGTCCTCCTCTGAGTAACTTCTCTCAGCGGCCATGGGGCTTTTGCAACGTAAGTTAGAGCAGGTAACTCTCCTACCTTCACTCATAGTCAGAGTCAAAGTCCTTACAGTGGGCAGCAAGGCCCACGTGACCTGACCCCATTGCCTCCGCAGTCACCTCTTACTCCACTCTACTCCACTCACACAGCCCTGCCCACTGTCCCTCAGAGCTGCCCTGTCTCAGGGCCTTTACACTGGCTGTTCCCTCTTTCTAGAACATTCTTCTCCTAGACAGCCTTATAATTTGTTTCTTCAGAGTTCTGCTCAGATGTCACCTTCCCTTAGAGGACATCCCCAAATTCCCCGCCCCCCATCAGCACAGATTCTTCTCACCTTACCTTACCATCCATTGCTTAATTGTTCATTGTCTGAGTCTCTCTCCCCTATGCCTGTTGTGCTAGGCCTTGTACCCTAGGTGCCTAGAACAATGTCCAGCACATCAAAAGCACTCAGTAAGTACTTACTACACAACTTAATAAATGCATAACACAGACAGTAAACTGTGTGGTTAACGTACAGTAAGTGTATCTGGACCAGTCCCACCTCAGGGCAGCAGAGGCCCTGCGGCTCTCCATGCAGAATGGAGCAGCTGCCCATGGAAATGACGGAAGAATGAGCTTCCTCCTGGGCCGTACTTGAAGCAGCCCTGGCTGTGGGCGTGCCTTTAATCTCACACTCCCGGACTTTCCAAGGTTTCCAAAGTTGTCTAGAAACCCTTTGCCCTTTGGTAGAAGATAAAAGAAAAAGAAAATATGGTTTTGAATCTCAAACCTGAGCTCCCGGAGATTCTTAAAGAGTTTAGGTTCATGGATTGCCTGCTCTGATTTCAAATTATAGTCTTATCATGCAATTACCAAGTATAATTTAGTATAGTTATGTATTATGTATTTACTTCATATCTCCTGAACTTACCAACTGATCCATTTACTTTAAAATGTGCTCTATTACTATGTCCAGCCTAGAGGCAAAAATAAGAATCTATAATCACGAGTTCAGACGTGGAAGATCCATGTGAATGTGAGGAAGACATATGGAGAGAGAAAGGGCGCGGGGAAACACGGAGGGATTTGGAGGTGACAGAGACATTCAGCTTGCCTTCCCTCTCTGAAGCATGGATCTGGAGGAAGGACGATGGAGGGGGGCCAGAGGCCAGCGGCCACCACGGGCCCTGCTGGGTGTCCACGTCTTGGAGGAAATGACAAAACGGGCTGGGGAGGAGGCCAGCAATACGAAAGGCTCTGTGGTTTACTGCTCCTTAGAGGAACATCTGACTTACATGAAAGCTTTCAGCAATCCATGTCCATGCCTTCTATGGGACTTGTCTAACGTACTTGAAAGCCTCAGAGGCTGCCTTAGGGTTGTGTTTCCAAACTACCGAGTGAGGTGGGATGCGGAGAAGAAAGCACAGAAGAAAATAGTTTTCTTTCTTCTCATTTCTGTCTCTCAACCAACATTTAATAAGCACCTACTATATACCAGGAATTAGGCTCAGTGCTAGGGAAACAATAATGAACAAGACACCCTCCAAGGGAATGCTCTGGTCTCCCTGAAACAGGCAGGAGTGAGGGTGGGACCAAGCGGTGATGACAGTAATCCTCTATTTCCCTGACATATGCGCCCTCTTCAGTAGCACACGGTTTTAAGGGAAGAAAATTTTAGGTCGAAGCTCTGTTTGATTTTGAAATCCAAGTAAGTGGAGCCAGAAATGCTAACTGAATGGTGTCAGGGTTCTCTCCGCTTTCTCCATGTGTTCCTGTGTTCAGGGCAAACTGGCCGGGGTTGGCAGAGAAGCCCCTCAATAACAAAAGCACAGACCCAGCCAGACACCCGAGACACCCTTGCTTGAGTCATCCCCTCTTCTTCCTGCGCTAACTTGGCTTGAGGGGGCTCGAGGCATGGAGGGCCAGAGCATCCTTCCCCGGCTAATGGAAAAAGGCACAGTAATCTCTTAAAGAGCTGTCATTGCCATGGAAACCGTTTTTGCCATTGCTGATGGTCACCCAAAGGACACGCTGCTACTTCTAATGAGAGAATCAGCACAATTCCACCAGGCAATGATGTGTTTTGTCTTTGTTTTGTTTTGTTTCCAAAAAGATGGCCTTGATTTGGCCACCCCTTCCCTGGAACAATAGTGCCCTGAGCTCAGAGAGAGGTGAGGCATGCACGGGGAGGGGGGTTGGGTGATGTGAGCCTAAGCCACCCAAGAGTATTTCCCCAGTGCAGAGAGACTCCAGGACCTCCTAAAGCCCCCTAATTTCAAGCCCAGGGGCCTCTCCCCATTCCCCATCCTCCCTCAAGTTGCTGTGGCATTTGATACCCTGTCCACTCCCTTCTTCTTGCAACTCTTTCCTCTCGGGGCAGCTCAACCTGGTTCCCCTCGCACTCTCTGACCACTCATGCTCCAAAAGGTTCCAAAGACTCTGTCTGCTAATATTAAGACCAGGGGTTGAGAGAGTATGGCTGGCAAAGGAGGGCAACCCCTCACCCACCCCTTGGGGACACTCCGGAGGAGCCTCTCTTTGGCCAATGTGAGAGTTCTAAAGTCTCTAAGCCCTGAAAAGATTGCTCTCTCTCTCTCTCTCTTTCTCTCTCTCTCTCTCTTTCTTCCCCTCACCCCCAAATTCTATGTGTACTGAAATGATATCTTTGCAAGACTTTCTGATTGTAAAGGCTGCCTATCCAGAATTCATCAAAGACAGCCTTTCTATTTCCTTCCTCTTTTTGTGTTCTGTGTGTGCCCCCGCTTTGCCTCGGGGTCCGCCCACGTTTGGCCTGACTGTCCGGGAATCCCACCCAGTCCGGGAAATGCTCCCAGACCAGTAACCTTAAGACAGCAGCAGACCCTCACGGCATGGAAACCCAACGGCTCCTGTAAACTTGCTTATCACCTTGGCAGAAGGTGGATTTCAGGGCAAAGTCCGCGTCTGCTCAGAAATACCCAAGTGATCTGCAGATCATGGGACTTCTGATAAGACATGACACACACCAACAAACCACTTGAGACAAGTGCACACAGCTGACCCTGAGTTACTGTAAACCAGGAAGTTTGTCGATTTTTCCCAAGCATACTGCCCTTTTGGGTTTATTTCCTAAGTTAGCCACTGACCTCATCTATGTGCTATTCTCTCCTGTATTCTCCGGGCTGGGTTACTCTGTAACTGCTCTGGCGCCGGGCACTGTTTCATAGAGAGATTTTGGCACTCACCTCTCCACCCCTATAGGTCACACAATAGAATTTAGAAAATAGCTGAATAGCTGGCTGCTTCAAGGGAGAATGTGTGTGGCACATGCCTGTGGGCCCAGTCAACACCCACAGACACTCATTGCTAAAGACAGAATGTTTGTGTCCCCACGCCCCAAGTTCACATATTAAATCCTAAGGCCCAATGCAATGGCATTTGGAGGTGGGGCCTTTGGCAGGTGATTAGGTCATGAGAGCAGAACCCTCATGAAAGGGGTTGGTGGCCTTATAAAAGAGACCCCAGAGAGCTCCCGTGTCCCTTCTGTGGGGACATAGAGAGAAATGGACTGTCTATGAACCAGGAAACTCTCACCAGACACTGAATCTGTCAGTGCCTCCATCTCAATCTTCCAGCCTCCGGAACCGTGAGACATAAATTTCTGTTGTTTATGAGCCTCCTGGTGTGTGGTTGTTACAGCAGCCCGAATGGGCTAAGACTCTCATGTGTCACAGAAACACTCATGCACACTGTACACCTTGCATTTTAGTAACACCTTGCATTTTTCCTGCCCCAAGTGCAAGGGAATGATTACCTGAGCATCTATTTGCTGTCTGCCCTCCTTGTCTAATTCCAAGTTCCAGAAAGAGGACCCGAGCCTGAGTGGCCCACCGCTGTGTCCGCATTGCGTGGGAGAGTCTCAGCATTTGTGGAACAAATAAACGATACACAGATATACACAGATGTGACCAGCTCACCTGTGTGCTGCCACATAGCGTCCTCTCATCTACATTAGCTCATTCCACCTTGGCCATGCCCTGTGAATCAGACAGGCTAGCTAGTGGGGACGGAGGCACTAAAGGGTTAGGAAGCTTGCCCAAGGTCTCACAGCTGGGACATGGAGAGAGCTGGGACTTAATTGAATCCATTTCTCTAGCTTCTAAAGTCTTTATTCTCTCTCTCCCCTACACCAAGTGACCTCTAGTAAACACACACATGCACACGCACACACACACTCATACAGACTTGGAGGTGAGCACACCCACACACACGCCCGCCATGACCTGTGCACACAGACTCACACATCCACATGTGCCCCAGCAACAAAGATTGTCAACACAGGGTGGGGCTCACAGACTCCTGGGTAGGGAGCCAGTTAGTGGGCTGCACCCTGAGCTCATGCTTATTTCCCTTCAGCACATGCCGCCCCCCAGCCCTGTACCCTCCGAGCCCCTGGGGTGAAAGCCATTCTCCTCTGAGCTAAAAGCCTTCAACCTGGGCTTCCTTCATGGTGCGGGTCCCATCCCAGGTCGCACCTCCCCACATGCAGGGGAGCCAGGGGCCTCCTGGAGGGAGACACTCAACTTCCACTGGCTCCACTCATGTAGGGGACAAAGTGGTCACTTCTTCCCTCATTGCTGGACCCATCCTGTTCCCACAGGCACCCTCCCCCAGGTGTTAGATAGAAACAATTCAAGGGATTCCTTCTCATCCGTGGGGTCCCTACCAGGTTCCTAGATCTGGCAGGGGCCTGAGAAGTGTCCAGCCTCGCCTCCCACGGTGCAGAACACCTTTCTGCCACATTCCTGGCAGGTAGACTTGCAACCCCTGGTGAGACCCTTCCTGCAATGGAAACGCACCGCCCTTGGAGGCAGAGCATTCCACTATTGGCCAACATGGATTTTAAGGGAAGTCCCCCTCAGACTGAGCTGATGCCCTTCACCCCCCTGAGGAGAGGTCATGTCACTCCTTGAGTCCTCACTCTTCCAGTCCCTAAGCCCCAGTTTCCCAGGTCACTTGGGAACCACATGGCTCTGAGCGCTCTTTCCTGGGCACTCCCCAGCTGGTCCTTGTCTCCTTCCAGATGGGAGGCCCTGACCCAGGAGCAGGGCTCCAGCTCCCACTGCGGGCCACGGAGTCATTTGAGCGGCCACGTGGTGCTGTGGGAGGGATCCGCCGCGCCGGGGCGGACCCACAGCTCAGTGTAACGTGTGGACTTTGACCATCAGCCTGCCCATGCCTTACTGTCATCATGAAACTTATCACCTGGTGCTTATTTTCCAAAAGGTCAGGGCTTTAGATCTTCTGAGGATTTTTTCAAAACCCAAAAGGACGAACTCCCTAGTCTTAAGGCGCTGTGATACAGCAGTGGGGACGCGTTCAGGAAGCTGGAGCACGTCAACAACGACCACCGCCCCCCTCCATCCAACACTGGGGTTTGTGCTCTGGAGGGCCCCCCCTCTTGTCCTCCATCCAAGACTACAGGCAGTGCGATGTGACAATCCCCCTCCGATCCTTGTCAGAGCAGCGGCCATCAGTTCCCCTGTCCTTAGACTCGCTCCCAAGAACTTAAAATCTGCACCTTTCCCCAGTCGTAGGTAATAATACCACCTCCTATTTATGTGGAGTTTCCCTTTACTACATACCCGCCCATGAAGTCTATCATTTGACCTACACAACATCCTAGAGGGAAATGAGCAGGAACGGTATAGAACGCCATCCCCATTCTTCAGGTGGGGAAACTGAGGCCCAAGGAAGTGAAGTTCCTTGCTCAGGGTTGCTGGGCCAGTAAGCGGCAGGGCTGGGATCTGAGATCGGAGGGCATAGGTGTAGGCTTGTTCAGAGCTCTTTGCATGACATCTGGTTGAGAAACTATCATTGCACCCTGCTGTGTCTTTCTAAAGAGGAAGAAACTGAGGCCTAGGGAGGGCCCAGCACGCAAGCTAGAAGCCATATTGGGACCGGACTCAGGGTCTGACTCCTGGGTCTATGCTCCTTTCAGGACCCCAAGATACCGACCCACTGCTCCAGCCTCTAAGACGAGAGTATCGTTCAACCAACCTCAGACCACGGAAGTCGCTCCTGGCCCAGGACACTGTCGGTCGAGACTGCAGATCAGGGGGCCCCGCGATGGCTGAGCACCACTCCCGGTGGGCTGTGCGTTGTATCCAATGAGGAAGAGTAGGTCCGACTCTCCCGGAGAAAAGCTGCTGCTGCTGCTGCTGCTGCTGTCAGTTTCCACAGTGTATCAGACGATGCTTTGGGCACAGTCATATATGTCATAGCTCCCAGGGCTGGGCCCATGGACAGCCAATCCCGGGGCCACCTGAGAGGCCCGGTCCCGACTTCATCCCAGCGCTGCTTCCCGCTCCTGGAGAGATAGGAGGCTTACTTCAGCTGCCCTGGAAAACAAACAGTTTCACTTAACAACTTCCTTATTACACCCAAACCCCAACAAGAAACCAAAGCTCAGAAAACAACCCTGGGCCTGGCTAGAGGAAGGTCAGCCCACAAAATAGAAAACAAGCGCTTACGGGAAAACGCAGGTGGAGGGAAAAAAGGTTGCTTGATCATCTCCATACCCTCCCTCGGTTCTCTCCAAAGCATGCCGAAGAAGTAGGATCTAGAAGGAAAGGTCATTGCAGCGAACACATGCTAGTATGTTCCTTGACCTGGAGACAAAACTCAGAAGGAGGAGTTGATAAGGGGCATGTTTTTCAAATCCTGCTACCCCTGGGTAGGGTTGCCGTTAATCTGGACAGAACATTCTAACAAGTCTTTTAAAAAGCCATCACAGTTTCATTCTCTGCCGTGCCAGAATTTTTTGTTTTTTGGTAGAATTATGTAGATGTTTACAATCAGAAAAGAAAACTAGTTTTCTCAAACAAAAGGAACAAAAAATGTCAGCAATCTTATTTTGGTTAACTGACACGAGAGGCATCACAAATTACAATCTCCAGAGTGTAAATTGTATGTACATTTATTTAGAAACTATTTAAAGGGTAAATATTGAAAGGAGTTGCCCACACCTGGAGCCACCTGCCAGCTATGTGACCTCTGGCAGAAGACACAACATCTCTGACCGTGTTTCTCAAAAAACAAGTCCCCTTATTTATATTAGATGAGCTATACATCTATTTATTCTATGGTAATGGTTAGAAACGAAAGAAGAAAATTTATTGAGTGCCAGGCGCTTTTCTAAGTCCTGTGTATTAAGAGTGCCTAGACCTAGTTAGTGCTTGATAAGAGGCCCATCGTGCCTTTTTGATAGAAAACTTATTAATGCTTCACTCATTCTGTTGACAAATAGGTTTTCCCTCCAGCTATGTGTTGGGCATTGTCTCAACAGTGAGTTTAGAGAACTTATTAGCCCAAGAGCCAACCTAGTCTTCCAAGAAGGGTTAAATTATATCCTCACCTTTTCATTTATTTAACAAAACTGCTTTCTTACCTGCCCCCTCCAAGCCCTGTGTGTATCATACACATTCCTTCTTGTTCGGAGGTGAATAAGCCCTGCCCAGCCCTCAGGGGTTGCACAGAGGATCAGCTTGGGAAGATAAGAAAGTTCTAATGATGGGTGGTTGAGTTCTAGTAACAGTACTAACAGTAACAGCCATTTGTGAAGTGTTTGCTCAATGTGAATATACTCATTGGGCGGTAGACTTAAGCATGATTAACATGGTCAGGCTTATGGTATGTATATTTTACTACGATTAAAAAAAGAAATCAGGCAGTTCCCTGGTGGTGTAGTGGCTTAAGGTGCTGTCAGTGCTGCCGCCTGGGTTCAATTCCCAGCCAAGGAGCTACCTGCATAAAAAATAAAATAAAATAAAAAAAGGCAAAAAAAATGGAAATCAGATGTCAGGGCAGGGGCCGAAAGCCACTCAAGAGTATTGTGTGTGAACCTACCCGATGACCCCGTAATTCTGTCCACAGCTAGGTACAATGGCAGGTTCTCACAGGAGGGAAAAGCATCCCTGGGTCATCAAGGGCACTTGGCACCTCTAATCAAGCAAAGGGGCAACCTGGCCCTGTCCTTGGTGCCCATCAGAGATAAGTGTTGGGGAGGGAGCTGTGGAGAGACACAGGGCTGGGGCAGCTACATGATGTCTGTGGCCCAGAGCTGGATCAAAACCAAAGGCCCTTGTTCAAAAAGTGTTGAGAATTTTAAGACAGAGACAGCAGCTCATGAAACCAATTGCAGACCCTTCTGAGTGCATGTCCCTTGCAGTTATGAAGGGGATTCTGATGGGGACAGTTCCTAACCAGTGCTTTGAGAACAAAAAAATGACAGAAGAAGGGAGAGACAAAGATTGAGAGAAAAAAAGTTTTTGAAATTTTAATTTAATATTATTAAAATGTTTAGTAACACTAAAGAGTGCATAAACCATAGCTATACAGCCTGATCAATTTTCACAAAGGAAATAGACCTGCCTAACTGGCACCCAAACTGAAATAACAAAACATTACCTTCACCTCAGGAACCCCCCTATGCTTCTCCCAGGTACTATCCTGACTTCTAACAGCTTAGACTATTTTTGCCTGTTTTGGGGTTTTATATAAATGAGAATCAGCTTCATGGAGATTTGTTGTGTTTTTCTCCGGCTGGCTTTCTTTTCACTCTAGTTCTTCTTTATGAAATCCAGCCATACTGCTGTGTGTAGCTGTAGTTGGAAATTCTCAGATTGACAGTGCCAAGTGTCAGAGAGGATGTGGGACAACCAGAGGACTCTCGTAGGCTGAGAGTGGGAGTGGAAGATGACCCAGATACTTCGGAAAATGGAGTGGCAATATCTACCAAAGTTGAAGAGACACTCACCCAATGACCCAGCACTTCCACTCCTACATATATACACAACAAACATGCACGTGTGTGCGCCCCCAAAACAACATTTACAAGAGTGATAGATCAGCACCATTTGTAATATCCCAAAACTCAAAAACTTGAAACTACTCAAATGGTCACAAAATGGAGAATTTCTTTCCTGAGGAACTGTATGTTTGTTTAGAAAGACTGTCTGCCATCTTGTGTGACCTGGGTATGCAACATGGGAACATAGAAGATAAACTTGGTCTTGAGTGAAAATGAAGAGATCAAGTTAAGAGGAGTGGGTAGAAGAGAGGGCCCTTGTCTCAGGAGCCATGGGTGGAGCAGTTCTGAGTGGCATAGTGAAGAATTTCCCCAAGAGACCCTTCTGAGTTTGGAACCCCACTTCCCAGAAATCTGCCTCTTGTTCAAGAGAATTTGCATTATGGAAATCAGCACGTGCCTTCGAGGACTCCCAGGAGCAAAGAGCAAGTACATGAACCCGCCCTCCTTCCCAGGGGAGGGGTACCTAAAAGACTGTGACCTCACCCTTCCTCACACCAGGTCCAACTGAAGACCAAAGTCCTTTAGCCGAAAGGTAGTCTCAGAATAGTCTTTTGGTTCCTGTGCAAAATGACTGAATTTAGGTCTGGTGCCTAAAGTGCTGAATGATTCTCAATTTCGATCCACATTCCCCTAGCTCAGTGTTGTTTCCTGTCCCTCTGGTGGCTTCCAGAATCTCCCCACCCTCAGTTGTTCCTGGGTCCCAATGCAAGTGGGCAACTCAGCTGACCATCATGATAGCAGCTTTGACATGGACAGAAGAACTGTACTGCAGCCCAAGCTCCACACCCCTGGTGGGAGTACTAGTAATAGTACTAACAAAAACAGCCATTTGTGAAATGTTTACTCTGTCTGGACCTGTGCTAAGAGCTTTTACATGCATTATTTAGTTTTATCCCTGTAATAATGTTTATAAAGTAGGTATTGTTTTATTTTACAGATTTGGAAAGTGATGCTCAAATAGATAAAATAAAATGCTTAAATGGTCTATTAAAACCTGTTCATCAGTCTCCAAAGCACGTCAGTAACTTTGGAACTCCATTGTTCAACTGAAACTCAGTTTTCACAGCTGTGCTACGGGAATAAATGCTACTGACTTTGCAGGATTGCTAGGAAACCTCAAAGAGGCAAGTCACATGAGCACCTATCCCAGAGCACATAGTAGGCATTAGGTCTCGTGGAACCTGCACTAAGGTCTCACCTGAGCCATTGGGGCCCACAACTCTTTGACGGAACTTGGTCCAAGCCTAACAGTGTTGGTGAGTGAAGCCAGACGCAATGATTCTCTGCACTCCCCTGTCCTGTGACCTAAGGAGGGCGTTGGTCTGCTGAGCCTCCCGTGGCTCGGGCCAGACTCTCACACTCTCTTGTGTGTAAAGAAAGCACTTAGTAGTGGCTTAAGCCAAAGTTTCTCACCTTGGCTGTATCGATGTTTTGGACATAATTATTTGTTGTGTGGCCTGTCCTGTGTATCATAAGATATTTAGCATCATCCCTGGCCTCTATCCACCAGACACCAAAAGTGAAAACCAAAAATGTGTCCAGACATTGTCAAACGTCCCCTGGAGGGTGAAATCACACACTCCCTCCTCCACCAGCTGAGAACCACTGGCTTATTCAATAATGATGTAAAATGATCTCAACCAACTAAGAGTTCCTGAAAGTATATAAATCCAAATTTGGTGCAGCAGCTCAATGATGCTAACAGCTGCCACAGACCCCCTGTCTCACTGTCACAATCCCATTCAAAGGCACGCAAGAGGGGCAAAGTGATGGTGTCATTTGTGACTTCACCTTTAATCTGAAGAGTTTTCCCAGACATTTCTCAGCAGATCTCTCCTATGTCTTATTGGTCAAAACTGGTCACCTGTCTATCCCTAGCTGCAAAGGAGTCTGGGAAAATGACGAGGTAGCCAGGGAGAAGGGGGTTAGCTCAGTGAGCCCCCCCTGACATGGCAGTGTGGGTATTTCTCAGACCTGTGGAAATTATTTTTCTGTCTGCTGTCTTTACTAGGACCATGAGAACCTTCAGGAAAGGGACCTCCTCATGTTCTCCTCTATCCTCAGAACTTAGCCCAGTGCTCAGCACTAAGAAGGTACTCAATAAATTCTCCTTGAATGAATGAATGAGTAAGTGAATCAATGAGTTAACCGATCAATCAGTATTTCACCTTCCCCTTCCTTTCTTATACCACCAAGAGCCCCGATATAGGCAATTATTTATTCATATGCAAACTAAAGGTTAACTGCAAATAAGCCTATAATGCAAACATCTCCCAGTTCCTCCAACAAGCCATGATATCTCTGGCCATTGAACATGCCGTTCTCTGTCCAGAACATTCTTCCTTCCCACCTCCCCTCCCCCATCTTCACATGGCCAGCTGCTTCTCTCTCTAGGTCTCTGCTTAGATGTCACTGCCTCTGAGAAGCTTTCCCTGACCTCTCCAATGTGGCTAACAGGCCTTGAGCCCCACCATGCTGCCTCATCCTAGCACCTGTCACCCTGAGCTATGACTATCTCCCCAACAAGACAGTAAACACTCATGGGGATCAGAACAGCACGTCCTTCACTAGTAGGTTCTCCATAAACTTTTGTTGATGTATCACTTATACCAGGGGTAAAAAGCAAAGCTTTTGTGTAAAGGGACAGATGGTAAGTATTTTCAGCTCTCTGAGCCCTATACCTCCATTGCAACTATCTAGGTCTGTAGTTAAAGTGAGAACGCAGCCACAGATAACACATAAACAAATGAGTGCGGCTGTGTTCCCACAAAACTCTATTTATGGACACTGAATTTGAATTTTATATACATTTCACGTGTCGTGAAATATTATTCTTTAAAAAAATATTTTTCCAACCATCTAAAAATGTAAAAATCATTTTCAAAGGTTCTCAGCTTTGAGACATACAAAAACAAGTGATAAGCCACAGTTTGCTCACTCTGATTAACACAGAGTCACACGCTTTGGGTTTTCCAGGTTGCTCTCAGGATCATGTAGAGCAGTAATACAACAGTATTTATTTATTTATCTATCTATCTATCTATTTATTTTTTATTGTTAGACCTATTGGGGTGACATTGGTTAACAAGAGTTACATAGGTTCCACGTGTACAGTTCTACAGTGCATCGTCTGTGTGTTGCATTATGTGTTCACCACCCAGAGTCAGTTCTCTCTGCATCACCACGTGTTTGACTCCCTTTCCCTCCTCTCTCGCTCCCTCTCCCCTTGTCCTCAGGTAACTACTAAACTATTGACTGTGTCCATGAGTTTTTGTTTCAATATTTCTTAATATCAAGCAGTGAATTAAACTTGAGAGTATCCTAAATGACTTAGCCATCTTCCAGTAGACAGTTTTCTTTAAAAAATCGAGGTAATTTAAGATCAAGGAACTGTTCCTATCAGAGAACCAGGTCAATAGGTTTAAACAAAACTGTTTGACAATTTCTATATGCAATCCTGATGGGAATTTTTTAAACTATGCATAGAAAGATATTTCTTTTACATAATAAAAATTATTTATCTTAAACAATACCCAAAATATTATTTAGATAATGAAAGTAAACACTGGAAAAACTGAAGACAAAAATGGACTAAGACTGGTTGCCTCCTGGAAATAAACGTGACCATGGGTTTCCTGCAATGCTAAGTTTTTTTAAAAACCAGGTTTCATGTATTACTATGATGTGTTGAATGTTAGTGAGGCTGTGGGGATACAGGAATATCAATGCTCTGCTCGAGGCGGGGGCATGTGGACAGGTGCAGCCATTGTGGAAACCTCACAATTCCAATCTTAGAAATTCTCACACAGCTTCTGAAGGACATGTGAACAAGGTGTCCACTACAGCACTATTTGTGGTATCAGGGAATTGAAAGATCCTGAGACAAGGACAGATAAAATGTGGTGGATGTATACCCTGGAGAATCATTTACACATTAGAGACATCTGATTAGATGAACACATAGCAACGTGGAATCATCCTAAAAATGTAGCATTCAGTGAAAAAGAGTAAAAAAAAACAGAATGAGATGTACCAAATCACATTATATAAATTAAAAATATAAGCGGGCAAAACAGCATTGCTAGGTTTCTAAGACACATACAAAAAGACACACATTCAATACATAAGCCAAGTTACTTTGAGAGACAAAGACATATTCCATGGAATAAACTCATTCATAACATATACTAGAGGGGGCCTTGCATAGACCAATAATGTACCATGACCTGCACCTGAGGTTCTGCAAAACCCCAAAACAAACAAACAAATCAAAGGCAAACAAGAAAAGAACAAATCCCTTAAGTTTGCCAATATCATACACAATAGTGAAACACTGAAGCTATTCTAATTGAAAACAGGAATAAAAGATAAACCTAATTACCTCGTAATTGGTTAACATTGTTCTCAAAATTTCTGACCAATGAAGTAAGAATGGAGATAGAAATAAAAGCTATAAATACAAGGTAAATAGGTAGGTAGATAGATAGACACAGAGATATAATCAGCTTTCAATTTGGCCGACTTCTGCATAGAGTTACTTAAATAAAAATGCTTTCAAATATCTTGTCAGGTTTCAGCCAGGACAAACAGTAAATATTCCTAGGCAACCTAAAGGATATACATTGTCACTTGGGTTGTTTGCTAGTGTGCTTTTCACAAGATACTTCTTTTTCTTGGCAGACAGCCTTTGTCCTATTTGTCAGACCCATGACCAGGTGTTCCTCAGTGCACAGAATTTTCTTGCAGGTGGTGAACAATCCGTTGTAAAGCTTGTGTGTCTGTGACATTATCCTTACACAGGAGTCTTGCTTCAGAAGTGGTTGTTTCTCGTATAAAGGTGGCAAGTGCTCTAGCACCATTTAGGTGCTCAACCTGCGCCCAGCAATTTTAGTTTCGGTTTTGCTTTCAGAAAAATCCACAAATTTAAATCAAAACCAAGCACATTCCAATTCAAAAACCAAAAGTGTTTTCATCAGAAGGACAATCTGTCCTTATCTAAATCCTGAATAAAGTCAGAGAGCTCAACCAGAAGGAGGAAACTCGAGCCCAAGAGGAGATTCATTAAACCAGAAACAGAGGGCAACTCTCAGAAGCTTTGAACTCAAGGGGGAAGAGCGGCTACATGATTTTATTCTGAGAGACACCGCCTTCAGATCCCACTTCTGACATCATCGAATGTCAAATTAAATAAGGAGGTAAAGAGGCAAGCTGAAATTATCAGAAATTTGAGTATATTGGGAATAGCAGAAGAATTGCAATACGAAACACATGCTGTAGCAAACTACAGAAGAGTCCATTGAAGAGTTAGGATGGGCTATATTTAGGAGCAAAGAAAACAAAGAGGGTGAAGCTCAGCTTGAGTCCAAGCACTAAGTTCATTGGCTTGAGGTTGAGAGGAGATTCTTGGTGGGTGTTGGTTGGTCAAAAGGTAAGTCTTGGGTTTAAAAATCAGGTGTTTAATGGAAATCAGTCTCAGTTCTTAAATTCCATTCTTCTGAGGTTGCATGCATGAGATTTTCCATTTCATGTCCTCAGGTTTAATTTTAGGTTGAAGTTTTTTAGATGGAGATAGAAATGAAGGCAATATTATTATCATTTGAAAAGTATAATTACACAGCCAGAAAATTGGGACCAACTGAAAACTTCTAGAATTAATTGCACTAAGAAACCTGTGTGCAAAATACACACATGCAAAAAAAAAAAAAAAATCAAGTTCTTCTCACTGTTATTTACTATCATTTGTATTTACTATTTACTTTTTTTCTATATAATCAGTTAGAAGGTGTGAGGGCAAAAAATATTACAGCCACAATAGCAACTAAAAGACACTCTGACTACCCCAAAGAAGAAATGTATGAGATTTATAAAAAAATGTGAGAAAATAAAAAAACATCCATACTCTTGAATGGAAAGCTTATGAAGAAAATTAAATTCTCTGCTGGTGAATTCATAGTTCATCACACTTCCCATTAGAAATCTGAAGAATTTGGCAAAATTAAAATTTAGAAATTGACAAAATTTTCCTGGCTATACTTTACCCAGAAAATTAACAGGTAAGATTACTATAAAGTTTTTGGAAAAGAAAAATAATTGGGATGAGGAAGGGACATTTTCTCTGCCAGATATTAAATGTATTATAGAGCTAAAGAAGTAAAACAAGGTTGTATTAACAAACATTAATGGGTAAATGAATGGAAAAAATAGAGCTCTGAAACCATTCCAAGTAACATGAATTTCATGTATGAGAAAGAAAGCTCACAAACCAACAAGAAGAGGTGGATTATACAGCAAATGGGGTTGGAGAAATTGGCTGAAATGTGGGGGAGGATCAGATTAGAGATACACTTTATTCTGTAGTACAAAATAATTTTCAGATTCATTAGCAAGCTTGTCCAACCTGCAGCCCACAGGCTGCATGTGGCCCAGGATGGCTTTGAATGCGGCCCAACACAAATTCATAAACTTTCTTAAAATGTTATGAGATTTTCTTTTTTGCTACTTTTTTTTAAAGCTCATCAGCTATCATTAGTATTAGTGTATTTATTTATTTATTTATTTATTTTTGCTTTTTGGTATGTGGGTAGCTCCCTGACCGGGAATCGAACCCAGACCACAGCGCTGACAGAGCCAACGTCAAAGCCTTAAGCCACTACACCATCAGGGAACTCCCTTATTAGTGTATTTTATGTGTGATCCAAGACAATTCTTCCAGTGTGGCCCAGGGAAGCCAAAAGATTGGACACACCTGCATTAAAGCATTACATGTAAAAATAGCACCACTTTAAAAACTAATGAAATAGGTAAATAACTAAATTTGGGTGAGGGGTTTTTAAAAATAAAAACAGCAATGAGAGGAATCACATAATAAAAGAATGATAAACTTGACTAAGGCAGAATTATAAACTTTAGCATATCAAAAACACTATAAAAGATTAAAAGGCAAACAAAATTAAGAAAAATTATTTGCAATAAATAGTATAAGCAAAGGGTTACTCTACTTTATGAAGGATGCAAAAAATTTTTTAATAAAAATTTTATTTTAATATAAAAATAAAAACAAATTTTAAAGTAATCAATAAACATATAATAAATGTTTAACTTTGTTAATGTATAACTATACTTTGCACATACAGTTTACTTCCATGTATATATATATGTTGTGACATGACATTAAGTAAAAAAATCAGGATATAAAATCGCATATGCAGAACAATCCAGATGACATTAAGTTAACTCACACACGTGTTTTTAAAAATGGAAGTATAATCTCCTAAATATTTTAAATGAATTTCATTTGGAATAGAATTACACGTGATTTTTATTTATTTTTGTATTCTTTGCCAAATGTTCCAAATTTTCTATGATAAGTATGAATTGTTTATATACCCCACTTTCAAAAATTAGTTAACAGTATTTCCCTGGCTTGGTCCCCCAAGGCCTTTTTGGCAAAGGGGGTTTGAAGGGAAGATTCCTGGAGTACCTCCTCCAGTGACAGCTTCAAGGTTAATGGTAGGCTGACCAGACGTACCTTTTTAAACGGGACAGAAAACGACGGTACTGTCTCATTTCATATAGTACATAGGGTCAGCCTAGTCTCACTGGGCTAAATTCAAGGTGTCCGTAGGCTGACCAGACGTACCACTTGAAATGGGACAGTACCATTGTTTTCTGTCCCATTTAAAACGGTATGTCTGATCAGCCTGTCTGGTCAGCCTGTTATCGTGCCCCACGGAAAGCTTCCTTTCCCACAGGGCCTCAAATGCATTGTGCTGAGTCTCTCAGTTTCACAGAGAAAATTCAAGCTGCAGGCTAGGCCTTCTCTGTCACAACCCCTCTCCCAAGGAGAATGCCAAGTACCGGCTCCAACTCTCTGGACAGTAAACAAACCCAAACTAAGCCTTCCCAAGGCCTGGGAGTGACAATAAGCAGAAGGGAAGAGAGGGTGTTACTGGAGAAAGGGTCCTCCACCCAGTGTCCTGGTCTTGGTGTCCCAAAGAATTGAGCAAGACACGGAAACGTAGTAGTGAAAGGAAGAGAAGTTTATTAGAAGAAAGTACACTCCAAAGAGGTAGGAGCAGCCCGAGCAAGCGGCTCAAGGGCCCTGCCTAGCGGGGGTTGTTCTGGCTTTTCTCCTTTTCAGTTGAGAGGGGTTACACCTATCTGGGCGTGGGGACTTTTGATTGGCATCTTTGATTGACAGGAGGTTATTATATAACCTCTTCTTAACTACACATGCATCTTCTCAGAATTTAGTCTGTTATATATGTATGACATTATAATGATGGTATAATGAGGTAAGGTGGAAAAATAAGGTCATGGTAACCTTTCACTGCATAAGCATTACTAACCAATTTAGACCATCAGGCATTTTTGTATGTTTTCTGCTCCTGCTTGTGGTTAATTTTATTGACATAAGGGGAGGGTTTGGGGCAGAGAAAGGGAGGTTTATGGACTGGTTGTAGGGCATGTCAGAGATCTAATTTCTACCTCTAGCTGCCTGCCTCAAGGAAGGCCCTTATTCCTGAGGAGCTGACCACCTCCCACAAAGTGCCCATCGATTTTCTTCCATTGAGCATCAGGTTTCTTCTGGGCTTCCTTATGCCCATCCCGGCAGGTCTCAACTGGCTGGAAGGATGCATGCAATTTAGTCAGCTAGGACCTCTTTTACAGATACGGGTGTATGCAAATTATTATTAAAGAGAGGTTTGCATAATTAGAACAGCAACTGTTCTAAGTCCCACTGGGTCCGTCTCTGTAGTGGATTGAAAAATGACCCTAAAGGATATGTCCAAGTCCTAATCCCCTGACTCTGTAAATGTGACTTTATTTGGAAAAACTGCTTGCAGATGTAATTAAAGTAAAGACCTCCAGATGAGATCATCCTGGATTTAGAGTGGGCCCTAAATCCATTGACAATTGTCCTTACAAGAGAAAGGCAGATGGAGATTTGAGACTTGCAGAGACACACGGAGAAAAGATGGCCCTGAAGACAAAGCAGAGGTCAGAGTGCAGCCTCCACACACCAAGGAACGCCAAGGTTATCAGCATCCACAAGAGTCCAGGACAAAGGCCTGCAGAGAATTTTCTCACCGAGCCTCGAGAGGAAACCAACCCTGCCTAAACCTTGATTTTGGACATTTGGCTTCCTGTGAAATAGTACATTTCTATTGTTTCACACCCTCAGGTTTGTGGTCATTTATTACAGTACAGAATGCTAAGACACGCTCTTTCACACACTCAACAGTACAGTCTCCTGGTGCTCCTACCTGGCTAATGCTAAGACACGCTCCTGGTTCAGATGCTGCCTCCTCTGAATGAGAAAACCACTGGAATATTCTCTTTCTGGCCAGAGGAAGCATTCAGGAGCACACTGCTGTGATTGCTGATAGTCCAGCAGTAGGGGTGCATGCCAGGCAGATGGCAGTGTCATCCTGTTACTTTCAAAGTGTTCCCTTTATGACCCTAAATTTTAAAAAAAAGTAAATAAAATATAGGAAAAACTAATTTATCTTGAAATTAAAAATGTAAAGCCAATATCAAAGAAACTGAAGCCAGGGTATTTTTCCAAAAACATTACTCTCTGCTTTTTCGGCCCTGGGTGACTTTCTTTCTTAGTCAACTCTGACTTCCAAGGAAATCCAGGGTAGGACCAGGTCTCCCCCTGCAGAGGTGGCCCACAAGGTGACACCTGAGAGTCAGGCTCTTCTGACTACACTATGAGGTGGCAGCATCTCAGGCACTAGGCCCAAGCAGGGAGGAGCCCTGTTTCAGGAAGAGGTAGACCTTTGCATTATCAGGTGACTGTCCTCTCAGCTGATAAGCTAAGGCCACACCACTCTGACCAGGGAAGCAGAAAATAAGCTTTGAAGGCAAGCAAGTGGGCCAATTTCAGGGAGCAGAGCAGCTGCATGAAAACAACAGTGTATATCTTAAAAAGCAGAGACCTCCTAACACCCCATACCTTATAATCACTGTTTTGAATAAGCTCTTCTGAGATCCTTTCTGTAGAAAATACCATAGCATCATTTATCATCATCATCATCATTTTCACAGAGAGGAGCATTCAATATGTGAGCACTGTCCAGAAAAAAATCCAGCCATTCATGCCTCTATTTTTCATAGTTCATGGCTGGATACTTTCCGGACAGCCCTGGTGCAATGTTTCTGTTATTGTGGTGGTTCCACAATAAACATTGTCTTAAGGGAATTTTTGGCCAAAGAGCAGGGAAGACTCCCTTCTCCCTTCCAAGCCCTAAATACTTTCTTTTCTTAACTTAGTGAATGAAAGGCTCCCACAGCCAGGGGATAGTCAACACTCAGGAGGGGCGTCCAGCCACACGGCTGAATTTCACACGCGAAGCGACATTAAGAAAATCATATTTTACCCACACTGGTTTCCCAGCCTTCTGCTGATGACCTTTGTCCTTGACACTTTCAAAAGTTGGAGTGGAACTTGCAGTGCCCACTCTCACATCAATTTAGATAGGCAGGGAGGAGGAGAGGGGACCAGGAGGTAGAGCCCAGTCAGCTTGTCCACAGCTAGGTCACCTGTTTTAAACTCAAAGTGGGTGACAATTAGGACATCCAGGTTCAACCTTTTCTTTCTCACTGGGGGCACTGAGAGGTAAGGAAAATTCTCATGACTTACTGGAAAACATGAAGACTAGAGAATATCCTATGCCTTTAATCTAATTCTTTGATACAATTTATAAAAATTATCTTACAGAATGAAACCAACCTAAGCCTTGCTGTACCATGTTCTTTGAAGCGTGGTTTTTACCAGTTCCAAATGATCACAGACAAGGGTGGCAGCACCATTCTGCAGAGGGCCAAGCCCCCAGCCCCGCCGTCAGGACCGTCCCTGTGTCCTTCCGCGTTAGGCCTTACAGACCTACTTCTCCTTATGCTGGTCGCAGAGTGTTCCATTGTTTTCGTTTATCCAAACCCCATTGCTAGTCATGAAGATTTTTCCCGAGCTCCCTGGTGGTGTAGGGGCTTAAGGCTTCGGCGCTGGCACTGGCAACGCTATGGCCTGGGTTCGATTCCCAGCCAGGGAACTACAAAAAAAATAGGAAGATTTTTCCCAAGATTTTGTAACTATAGCCCAGTGCTACAGAGAATATCTCTGTAAATATATTTGTGTGTGTAAAAACCCTTTTTGAAAGGTATATTCTCAAAAATAGAGTGGCTGGGTCACAGGAGAGACATATGTAAATAATGGTTGATAGGCCTTGTTGTATTTTTTCCCCAAACTGCACCTCCTTGCACTTGCAGCTGTGGTTTGTGGGTCCCACAGTGGACACTGCTGAACCTGTGTATTGTTGTCAGTAGTGTCGAATTCCAGGACACTCAGAAGAGCCTGAATCTCAATTTTCACCTTGTTAGCAACCTCTGCAAGTGGAAACCTGGTCCTTCCCTGAACTCTGTGGAAGTTGAAGCCAAGAGTGAAAGTCACTGCAAGGGCAGAAAAAGTGGTGAGTAATGCTTTAAGAAAAAACCTGGGCTTCAGCTTCCTTGATACTGGCTTTACATTTTTTAATTTCAAGAGGTAAATTTGAACGAGCCACTCTCGCTTTCATTTGCCTTTTCTTCTTATTAGTGAAGTTAAGCATCTTCTCAAACGCTTCTTGGCCTCTGATTGCATTCTCGAGCAGCTGGTTCTTTATTGAAAAAATATTCAACTTATCAAGTTATATTGTTTCCTGCAGGAAGCACTCATTATGCTCAAGAGAATACATGGAAGCTCTTGCTTCCTATACTGTACAGGAGTTTCTCACTTCCTGCGGAGAAAACGATTATTCATTTCAGCATCCGCCAAATGTAAAGCACTCAGGATCACTCACGAGGACCTCTCAAGGGAAACCCCTTCTCCAGGTTTCCAGGGCTCATGGCACATACAGGCCTTCAGAGGTAAACTTATAGACTCCACAAATGGGAAAATAGTCATTTCATACTGCAAATATAAGAATCATCAGTTGTTTAGCTCAAGTAAGTATGGAGCCAAGTTAAATGTTAAAATCTTGATATAGGGAGGCCAGTCCTGATGGACCAACTCCATTCACATCCATCCCAACCTCCTTCAAGGGGGTGGTTTCTTCCTTTATTACAGGGGCTGGAAAGCTGAAAAGCACACTTCCCAGACTCCTTTGCAGCTAGAGTTTCAGATGTGAATTCAGATTTGACAGTTAGAGGTCTGGCCCTAGATTTGGGAGGAGCAAGTGAGATGGAAGCATTGTCCCATGGATCCAGTTGCTGCTGGGACAAGCAAGGTCAAGAGCAGTTGGATATATTTTAGCAGCATTCCAGCAAGTGGGCACTCCCTTCGTGGAGCCAGGGTGGCCCCTGCTGTCTGGCAGTGGTGTTCCAAAACATTCCTGGAGATCATATTTGTAACCGATTTCCAACACTTCCAGTGACTTTTTGTAAGGCCCTGACTCCTTTTCTGCTAAAATTGGCTGATGAAGTGTATGTTTCCTCCAACTGAACCCTGACTAATACAGCTTACAAATACTTACCCTGACCAAGCCATTCAAGACACGAGAAAGAAAAGCCTAGACAAAGGACAATGCTATCATGAATCATGCTTCCTAATAACACTTTAATCAGATATCTCGTCCCTGTAGAACACTTGAAAAGTACAATAAAGGCAGAAAGGAGAAAATAACAATCATCTGTTATTACACAAGAATCAAATATTGATGAGAACGAAACATTCAGTCCCACTGAGATGTTGGTCCCACTCAGCCAGCTGCTGCTGTCATTTGGAGGCAGAGGCAGATTCACCAGCCCAGCCAAGTAGGGCCTGGGCTGACTTTGGTGCACACTTACTATCCAACGTGCCACTGCAGAGCAGTTCCTAGACCCTTCCCAGGAGTAGGGAGAAAAGCTGTGGCAACAGAATATGATAACTTACCCAACTGGTCTCCTCGTTCTAACCCACAGACCTGGTGATATTGGTGGGACATTGAATATCTGCATGCACTCTTTCTCTCTCCTGTCACTCTCCCTGGACCTACATGCCTCGAGAGGGTCCTCCATAACCCTCCAACCCCAGCTGAAACCCATTCACATCTATTTGTCTACTGATGTAAGCTGGGCCTTTTCGTTCTACCTTTCATCCAAGACCAAAGCTTCCTTTCAGTGACCTCTTCCCTCTGTGTCCAAGAGAAAATAAATTAAAATAGCTATCATTTATTAAATACCTCAAGCTATCCAACACTTGGTCCTCCTAAGAACCCCATGAAGAAAGGCTCAGAGTCTTAACATCCTAGGATTCATAAAGGGTAGAAGCAGGATTCAAACTCACAACCATCAGGATTCAAAGCCTGGGTTTTAACCCTTCTGCTGCATCGCACTCTTGCAGTCCTAGAAAAGTGGCCCTGACCTGCTGCTGTCTTTGGAGGAGCTGGAACTCCGCAGAGGCTCTCTTTGTTCATAAACTCTTTTTCTCTTTAATAACATCTTTATCGAGACAAATCCACATGTCATTACGTTTACCCTTTTAAAGTGTACAATTCAGTGGTTTGCACTATATTTACAGAGTTGTGTCTCAATTGCCATTATCTAATTCAAACATTTTCATCTCTGTGAAAAGAAATCCCATACCTGTACGAGTCACTCCTCGTTCCCATCTACCCCCAGCCCCTGGCAGCAACTAATCTATTGTCTGTGCCTATGGGTTTGCCTGTTCTGGACGGATCCTGTGGATGGAATCGCGCGACACGTAGCCTTTTTGTAGTTGGCCTTTTTTCACATAAGCACAATATCTTCGTGGTTCATCCATGTTATAACATGCATCAGAACTTCATTCCTTTTCATGGCCAAATCGTATTTCACTGTATGGATGTACCGCCTTTGTTTATCCATTCATCAGTAGCTGGACATTTGGGTTGTTTTAACTTTGGACTATTATAAATAATGCTGTTATAAACATTCGTATGGACATAGAGTTTCAGTTCTCTTCGTTATGTACTTAGGAATGGGGGTACTGGATCACGTGGTAAATCTACTTCAGCTTTTTGAGAAATTGCTGAACTCTTTTCCGGAGCAGCTGCACCATTTGCACTCCCACCAGCAGTGCATGAGGGTTCTTATTTCTTCACATCCTCTCCAGCACTTGTTATTGTTCACCTTTTTATTATAGCCATCCCAGTGGGTGTGAAGTCATATCTCATTATTTACCTAATGACTAAGGATGCTGAGCATCTTTTCATGTTCTTATTATCCATTTGTGTATCTACTTCGGGGATGTGCCCATTTTTTAATTGAGTTTCTTTGCCTTTTTATTGTTGGGTTGTGAGAGTTCTTTATGTATTTCTGGATATAAGTCCTTTGTCAGATATGTGTTTCGAAGATATTTTCTCCAATGTTTGTGTCGTCTTTTCAGTTTCTTCATAATGTCCTTTGAAGCACAAGTTTTTAAATTTGATGAAGTCAATTTATCTACTTTTTTCTTTCATTGCTTGTACTTTTGGTGTCATATTTAAGAAATCATTTTCTAATTCAGGGTCATGACGATTTACTCCTTTGTTTTCTTCTAAGAGTTTTATAAGAGGGGGACCCCAAGAAAATTGGAAATATCTTCCGGAGGGAGGCCCCTTGTAGCACAGGCTTCCCCCGCCAGGTGAGTGTTGTAGGAGCCCCTCTGCACCAGTGCACCAGCGTTGTCGTGACCAGCTGCATTCAGCTTCAGTGAATGTTTTTCTTTTGGAGACGCAACACATTTGCCCATTTGATGATGGGTGACTTACACGAATAACGTGTAGCATGACAACGCTCTTGCCCACACCCTGCTGAGTTTTTGACCAAAAAAATGACATAACCCCATGGCCCACCCTCCTTATTCACCCAATCTCACCCCCAGCAACTTCTTTGCTTGTTTGTTTTCCCGGATGAGAAAAGTCCTCAAAGGGAAACGTTTTGCTGATGTGGAAGAGATGAAATAAAAAAGGGCAGAAGCACTAACAGGCATCAAAATTGACAAGTTCAAAAACTGTTTTGAGCAGTGGAAAAAGGCATCTTGTAGGTGTATTGCATCAAACAAAGAGTACTTTGAAGGTGACTGACTTTTAAACATGTACAAATTACACAATTTTTTATAAATAAACTCCATTTGGGGAGGGGTCCCCTCTCATAGTTTTAGTTCTTGTATTTATATTTTTGTACATTTTGAGTTAGTTTTTTTAATGTAGTGTGAAGTAAGGGCACAACTTCATTCTTTTGTATGCAGACACCCAGTTGTCTCAACACAGTTGGTTTGAAAGACTATTCTTTCCCCCACTGAATTGTCTTGGAACCCTTAGTCAGTGTTGCCATGGGTATATGGGTTTATTGCAGGATTCTCCAGTTTATTTTATCAATTTATTTGTCTATCCTTATGCCAGTACCACATTGCTTTGATTACAATAGCTTTGCAGTGAGGAAATGTGGGTCCTCCACCTTTTTTTTCTTTTCAAGATGTTTAGGCTATTCAGGATCACTTGCAATTCTGTATGAATATTAAGATCACCTTTTCTATTTCTGAAAAAAAGAAGTTGGAATTTTAATAAGGACTGCACTGAATCTTTAGATCAATTTGAAAAGTATTGTCATATGAACAATATTAAGTCTTCTGATCTATGAACATGGGATGTCTGCACATTTATTTAAATCTTCTTTAATCTCTTTCAACAATGCTTTGTAGTTTTCAGAGTGCTTTTTGCACTTTAAGTTTATTCCTATGTATTTTATTATTTTTGATACCACTGTAGATAAAACTATTTTTAAAATTCATTTGCAGATTTTTCTTTTTTTTAATTGTTAGACTTATTGGGGAATCTATTACATAGATTCCAGGTGTACAATTCTGCAGTGCATTGTCAACTTGTTGTATAATAAGTTCACCACCTAATGTGACTTCTCTTTCCATCACCTTATATTTAGCTTCCCCGCCTCCTCTCCCACCCCCTCCCCTTTCTCCCATTCACTCTCCACTTGTCCCCAAATAAACATTAAACTATTGATTGTGTCCATGGGTTCTTTGTTTGTTTGTTTGTTTGTTTTTTTCTTTGTTGCTTTCAGTTTTATATTCCGCATATGAGTGAAGTCATGCAGTTCTTTGTTTTTTCTGTCTGGCTTATTTCACTAAGCATGATGATCTCCAGGTCCATCCACTTTGTTGCAAATGGCAATATTTCATCTTTTCTTACAGCTGAGTAATATTCCATTGTGTATATGTACCACAGCTTCTTTATCCAGTCATCTGTCACAGGGCACTTGGGTCGTTTCCATGTTTTGGCCACTGTGAACAGCGCTGCTATGAACATTA